>JASAOD010001871.1:0-58324 GCA_030849845.1 Crithidia brevicula | reverse complement strand
TGAAGGTCACAGCCGCGGATGCATTGAGTCAATAAATAAAATGAATCACCACTTCAGCAATGAAGGTCACAGCCGCGCGTTGAATGAATCACTTGATAAAATGAGTAATCACTTCGGCAATGAAGGTCACAGCCGCGCATTCATTGTGTCAATAAATACAATGAATCATCACTTCGGCAATGAAGGACACAGCCGCGCATTCATTGAATCACTTGATAAAATGAGTAATCACTTCAGCAATGAAGGTCACAGCCGCGCGCTCATTGAGTCAATAAATAAAATGAGTCACCATTTCAGCAATGAAGGTCACAGCCGCGGATTCATTGAGTCAATAAATAAAATGAATCACCACTTCAGCAATGAAGGACACAGCCGCGCGTTGATTGAGTTAGTGAATCAAATGAGTCACCATTTCAGTAATGAAGGTCACAGCCGCGCGCTCATTGAGTCAATAAATAAAATGAGTCACCATTTCAGCAATGAAGGTCACAGCCGCGGGTTCATTGAGTCAATAAATAAAATGAATCACTACTTCAGCAATGAAGGACACAGCCGCGCGTTGATTGAGTTAGTGAATCAAATGAATCACCATTTCAGTAATGAAGGTCACAGCCGCGCATTCATTGAGTGAGTAAATAAATTGATTAAAGTAATCCGCATTGAAGGACGCGGCCACTTTTGGAATTTATTCACCATATGGGAAACAGATAATTATTTTAATAGCAGATCCGTAAAATAAATGCAGTCCAGCTGGCCCGAATGAATTACAAAGAGGAATAAAGTATTATTCGTGCATTGAAGGACGCAGCCGCGGTAGGAATTTTTTTATTTATCAGGTATCCGTTCACTAAGTGCAATGAATTAATCTTTACCAATGAAGGCCGCAGCCATTATTCGAGCAGCTCACTCGAACTGCAAACGGATTAACTGGATATAAATGAGTCAGCCTTCACGCATTGAAGGACGCGGCCGGGCATTGACTGAATTAATATTCTCGAGATAATTCAGCACTCTTAGCGGCACCCTCTCGCCCTCGATCTTTGCGGCTCCGCAAATTGTGAATCGTTCACCCTTTTTGAAATAATTCAGGCTCCTTAGCGGCACCCTATTACACCTTATCTTTGCGGCTCCGCTAATTGTGAACCGATCACCCCTTTTGATATAAATCCAGTCCCCTTGGCGGCACCTTCTTCACCGGGTCTTTGCGGCTCCGCAGGGTGTTCCACCTTTTTCCCCCAGCGGCATCCCATACCGAGTCATCATCTTCCCCCCGCACACTCCTCACCCGCACGCCCCAAAAACGCTTCCCCGAACAGGCCTTTCAGCAGTGAATAGGGTCCGCGGGGGTGGCCTGGCGGGGGCAGCCCGCCAAAGCCTACGGGGTAGGCCATTCGGGCCATGGGCGGTACCTTTCCCCCCGAGCTGCCCTGCTCTAGCGATGAGCCGCCGCATAGGTTTTCGCCTAGAAACCGGGCCCAGCCGGGCTGCCGGACCCCAAAATTGGCGACGCGAGAAAACGAGCACGGTAAACGATAATCCAGCGAGACCTTCGATGCTCACCAGTAGTCCCCGGACGGGATTAAACAAAAAAACTCGCGCTGAAAAATATTCAACCGTTGACCAAGAAGTCGTGTTCCACTTTTGCCAAAAAAGGGGCAAAAATAGGCGTTTTTAGCACTTTTTAAAAAAATATAAAATTTGACCCCGTAGATCGCACTTTATCTTCCGGAACCGTCGGAGCAAATCGCTCGAAAATTGAGATGCAAATAGATAATTTGGGGCTATTACACATTTTTAAACAACGAACAGATTACCTCCCACCGCACGAATTTTCGAAAATCGCCGAAAGTGGCTTTTTTAAGGAAAAATAATAGGGTACCCACTCTAGTCTAACTTGTAAAACGTAAAAACTATATTACGAATATATTCTATATTCTCCATGTCGTTGAACCCTAACCCTAACCCTAACCCTCACTCTACCCCTAAGGCTAACAACAACACACACCCACCACACCACCACCACCACCACCACCCTAACCCTCACTCTACCCCTAAGGCTAGCAACAACACACACGCCCACCACCACCACCACCACCCTAACCCTCACTCTACCCCTAAGGCTAACAACAACACACACGCCCACCACACCACCACCACCCTAACCCTCACTCTACCCCTAAGGCTAACAACAACACACACGCCCACCACACCACCACACCACCACCCTAACCCCCACTCTGCCCCTAAGGCTAACAACAACACACACGCCCACCACACCACCAACCACCAACCACCAACAACACAAGACTCGCAGGAGATACCCCACCAGCGAGGGCAACGACACGGAGAATAACAGCAGCATACAACAACCACACTCGTCTCCTCAGAAGCACCTCAGCTATCATCAGCAAGCCGCAACCAACCCAACACAACTGCAGTGGAGAGGACCAAGCAAGCGAGAGAAACGAGCAGCTGGCCAACGCAATCGCCATCAGGACAGTACAGCTTCGCCAACTCGCTCATACCGATAAACGCGATAACCTCAACAGAGATGCACGCCAATGTGCCCGTGATGACAGGCTGTGTGAGGCCTATAACTCCCACAACACTTTTGAGGCACGCAGTCTCCTGCAACACGGACATCGTTACCGCAAAGGCAACTTTGTTCACTGAAGCTGCCCGATCGCGAAAAGGCAACAGCCCTTCAAAAGCGGGCTGCCCACCTTTAATGTCCATGAAGGTGGCGGACAACCTTTTGCAATAGGACTGTCACTCCTCTTTACTCACCAAGCAGTAACCGTGCAAGAAAAGGAAGCGGCCTCTTGCAGGTCCTGAGGCTTCGTCGAGGGGCAATGAAACGCATGTGGATGGCTTTTGGTGTGCTTGCATTTCTGCGTCGACTCAAGTCGCTCTCCTCACTGTTACCTGGCGGTAGTACACAGCCTGCGTAGGCAACCGATACGTACCCACACAAGTTGCAGCACCAGAGAATCCGCTGCATATGGAAGAGAGGAGGGAATCACCCAATCGCAGCTCTCCGCCACGCAAACCATCCTAACCAGCTCAGCCCTGACATGAACACGGGAGTGACAGGCTGGTCATCGCATGCTGACTTTCCGATGTCAGCTTGCTAGGGATTTGCGGTTGCATGGATGTGAGGTGCAAAGGCGTGCTTTGAGCCATGATAGCTATGCAACACGACACGAATTGCACATTAATGGGAGATGTAGCTGAGTCGCCAAAACAGCTCTGTGGAAAGCTAATGACAGCATCAACAACCTTGAGGATGACATCTCGGTGGAGGAGGTGCTGCGCACATTGGCAGGCACACAAACAACGAAGCAGCTTTAAAGAGACAGGAGTAGCGCGAGGAGAAAGCAACGAGTGAAGCAGAGACTAGCCCCTTGAGGGATGACGAGATGATGACTATTGGAGAGAGAAAACAGCTCCATCATCTCCTCGATGAGCGATGCATCAGATGTGCGTGTCTCATGTTTGTCACAGATATGCGGTGTTAAATATGGTTTTTGCTGTGTATACAAAAAGAAATCACCGAGGTTGCAACACCCTGCATTCGTGCAGAGCAAACCCACACCTTTAGCATCAAAAGAAGGTCAGAGAAGCGAAGAGAAAAGGGAGGGAAAGATATCAGTAAAGTCGTTCCAAATCAAGAGAGAATGGCAAAAGACATTCACCCAAACATCACTATACTTGAATGAGGAAGCGGGCAGTATGCTGTGATGATGAAGTTCTATACACTTGACCAAGAACCGCATAAATCGCGGAACTCACGCCGCTTACAATACCTGTGGAAGATTACAACGAGTGCCACCCACGCAGAACGATCAACCTAGTGCTGGTTTTTATTCATCTGGTATAAAAGCCTAGTAGTCCGCCCTCCTTTGCACGCAGTCGGCACTTTAATTTTTTTTTCAGTATTTTGCTAACAGCGATACTAACAGAAGTTTTAAAAAAAAAGGAAGAAAGATAAAACACGTTTTGTAATCGACATATAACGTATCCTTAAATCGAGCGAGCAAAACAAAATGACTAAGAAAAGTAAACATCTCGCCTGCTTTTGCCAGATTAAAAAGTAAATATGGAAAAAAAAAGTTGAAATACCTAAGAAATACAAAGAGAGTTTAACATAAGAAGTGAAAAAAAAAGAATATGTTGCAAGAGAAATATGAGATAAAAGAAAGCACGAAAAAAGAAAAAAGTAGAGAAGCATATGTGTTTTTTAATTATGTTTTTTCCCCTGGTTTTCAATGTTTAAAAAAACAATGTTAAGGTTGCCATAAAGGCACAGTTTATTCTTTGCGGGCATCGGTACCTTTTTGCGCAGTGGAAGACTTGGCGAAAGACTGCAGAGACAGTTTTCTCTGCAGTAGCCACATGCCTCCCGAAGGTCATTCAAAAAATTAAAACAAAAAAATAAACGTGGCAAAGCAAGAGGCGGCGCTGGAGAGTAAAGAGCTTGTGCTCTAATGAAGAGAACTGTAAGGTTCATGTGTAGCAACACAAGTACATCACTCACCATACCACAAACTTGATCTTTCATCCCATTTGGGTTCAGAGACGATGCGCTCCAAGTGAGAAACCTGAAAGAAATCCAATAGAAGCAGCCTCTCACACTGCTATCAAACACATTCTCTTAGAGTTCAGTCACTTTTGCTCACCAACTGTGCTTATCCGACCTCGTCTGATTACTAGTCAATCTCGCAACTCGGTAAGCGGATGATGAGCTCTTGCACGTCTACCTCTTCACAGTCTGACGCGTTGATTTTTCGAAGGTTTGGTGCACCAACGAGCCCGTAGAGGTTAAGCATAGCTCTGTTGCTCGAAACATCAATCTCCCTCAGATGCGGACATTGGCACAGACCATCCACATCCCGTAGGTTGCAGCCAGCAGCGTTGATTCTCTCAAGCCTTGGCGCACCTGCGAGACCGCGGAGAGAACGCAGGCCACGGCTTTCGGTGACCTCGACCTCCCTCAAATGCGGGCATTGGCCCAGGCCATCCACATCCCGGAATCCGCAAGCCCAGGCCACAACCTTTTCAAGCCGTGGCGCACCGGCGAGACCGCGGAGAGAGCGCAGCAGGCGGTTGCCGGTAATGTCGATCTCCCTCAGCTGCAGGCATTGGCTCAGGTCATCGACATCCCGAAGTCCATTATATAAGGCCACAACCCTTTCAAGCCGTGGTACAGCAGCGAGACCGCGGAGAGAGCGCAGCGGGCGGTTGCTGGTAACGTCGATCTCCCTCAGCTGCAGGCATTCGCCTAACCCCTCCACATCCTGCAGGTTACAAAAAATGGCCACAATTTTTTTAAGCCGTGGTGCACCAGCGAGGCCGTGGAGAGAACGCAGATCACAATTATCGGAGACATCGAGAGAGCTCAGCATGGAGTAGCGCTCCAAACCGGTAAGTGACTGTATGCCACAGTTCCAAGCTGTCAGACAACGGAGGTGCTGCGATGGTGGCAGTGCGGAGAAGTCACGGATTTGGCATGTGCTGTGAAGCTCAATCGCGCTGACTTGCATTTCCGCTGCCACACTCAGTGCGCGACGCACAGCGGCATCACTGCGAACGCGAAACACCCCGTTCTTCATTTTGATAGACAAGCTCGTCAAGTTTGGAAATGTCGACAGCGCACAGAGAAGGGTGCCACACTGCCCGTCGCACAGATTACATGCGTGCTTCTTTTTCCGGCTGGAGCATCGTCTGCAGAGAGTTGCTTCACTGACGAGAATTTCCAGTGCCACGACTCGGCTTCTGAGGCGGTCGGAGAGATGCCCAAGCAAATCACTGCATGCGTTGTCTGCATCGAGCTTCACCGCCATTCCTCGCCACTCAGCCCACCACAACGAGTTCACAAGTGCTGGGGACGTTTTTAGTAGGCCAGTTGCACTGATACAAAAAAGAAGCCTCTGCTCTACGGCCTTCACTTGGACGCAATCGGGATAAGGCGAATAATCGCCAGCAATAACACCCGCGTCCAGCCTCATCTCCGGACTCACAGCAGAAAGGGTGAGGAAAATATCTGAAACGAAGCTTTTGCACATGAAGCTCATCACCTGCGCAACGCCATCCGAGTGCAGAAGCGACAGTGCCTCGCGAGCGTCGTCTGAAGAGTTGTCCTTCAGAGCCGCGCTGAGGTTTTCGACGTGTCCTCCGTAGTGTGTGTGTAGTTGTTTCATTAGAGTAGCTGATGGGTTGTGCGTGTGTGTCTTTTTGTGAGTCAGGAGAAAATAACACAGGGTTGCCCTCCCTTGCGAGAGAAAAAAAGCGGAAGGGTTGTCTGAACAGTGTTTGATGGAAGAAAAGACGCATCAAACGTCACAACATTTTAGACGGAAATGGAAAGCAAGGCTAGGAGACACTCAGTGGGATCTCGGATGAACATCTTCTCGGCGCACCTAACAGTAGTGACGGGCAAATGGCCGTCACGCCCACCACTCAAAATAATCACACCTCTTATCGATGCATCCATTCTGCTTTGCTTCGCATTCATCACATTGAGCTTTTCGCAACAGCGGCCCAGTAAAAATAGAAGCCGGACGCCAAACTGGTTCGTCCCAAATGAGTATGTGCACTCCATCTTTTGTATGTGAAAAGGGAACCAGAAAAGACGTAGCTGGCATAAAAAAAAAAAAAAAAGATCAGACACTTCGATAGAGCAGCCCAACCGAATAGGACAAAACACCCCTAGCACATTCAAGTAGTGCAAGCCCAAACAAAGGACGTGAGCAGCAGAAACGAACACGAAAGACGAACAACGAGAGGGTCTCAACAAAGGAGAAGGAAGACAGCTGAGAAATCAGCTTCTTCTCCGGACACCACTTTCCCAGAAGCTGGCGCAGAAAAGAAGCAAAAGGGAAAGGAGAACACTGGAAATATACGTCAAACTACCCGCATAGATACCAGCTCGCAGTGGCGGGTGGTGATGATTTTGAACAGCGATAGGAATAGAGTCAAGCCTAGAAAAACCACACCCCAAAGCGACTTTGAGTAGAAGAAGGAAGCTCGAAAAGATAAAAGCAGTACGGCGCTATACAATTATAGAAAGGAGGAGAAAAGCCACCAGGCTAGAAGCACAATGAGAGTAAAGCAGCCGTAACCTAGTATATCCACATGCTTTAAAAGTGAAGCGGAACCCACTCTGAGCCAGCTGGTGTGAGCACGGTACAAACGCAAGCAGAAAAAGTTAAAGATACGGAAGAAGAAATACCCCACAGGGAGCAAGAACAGCAGCTCGTATCTCTAGCTCCCATGAAGAGATAACGTCGCGCAAGCTCAAAAGGATCATGCAACTCAACACACCTGAGGAAGCACACGGCTGCGAAGACGCTTGAGAAGCATGCCGTCCCTCCACACCCACGCAGGCAGTCTGGTAGAATGTTGTAGACTCAGCGCCTGTCGGAGAACCAATTGCCGAGAATTGAACGCTGTATCAACTAGCGTCGTCTTCCCTCCGGCCGTGTTGAGGGCGAAGGATGTTGAGGTGTGCTACACAATGAAGCTGACTGCACATACGCGCTGAGTTGCCACACACTCAATGAAAAAGACTTACCTATTTTTTTGAGGGAGGCAGAACCGTGATGCCTTCGCAAGGTAGACATGTATCTCACCTTGCCGGCCCAGTCGAAAGGTCATCTATTATGTAGCACAAAGCCACCGCCAAGGCTGAGCAATGTAAGCAGAAAGTGAGAGGCGTTCTTCTCACCCGACTAGCGGTCGCTGCGTTTTGTTTTGCATTTGAAACCTTTAGCTTGTCAACAAGAAGAAAGATTGAGGAAGAAAATCAAGGGGAAAGTGGACGCGTAAGCGAAGCACTCAACACCAGACTGTTATTCGGAGTTTTAAAGTAGAGGAGCAGCAGAGTGAAATGCAATTTGGGCAATTCGATGTCTGTAAATTTAAAATCTGCATTGCCAGCAAACCCAATCGAGATTGAGGCGCTCTACCAGCTGAATGAGTGGGAGTCTCGCATGCAATGCAAAGAGGGCATTTACATAGAAATGCTGTTAACAGAGTCGCACACATCCCATACCTTTCTGTTTGACGAAAGAAGCGCCGTGGTGACTGCGAAAACACTGACCTTCTTTATGGCAATGCTGCATTGTAACTCAGTTTTAGAATTGTATTGTGACAACAAAAAACGTCTCGCGCCTCCTTGATAAAAAGAGGAGCGTTGCATTCCACGTCACCACATCGCAAAGTCTCTAAATCCAGCAAAAGAAGAACCAAAGCAAAAACACACGCACATGCCGCACACACTCACTTACACGAACACACCCACCGAGGCACTCACTTTTGCAAATAATGAAGTTATACAACAAAACACAGAGAAAGCGTTGCCAGCTTTTTTTTTTTTTATTCTGCCTGCAAGAGCAGTGGTGTGTTGGTAGAAATATACAAAGAGCAAAGAGATGAAAATTAAGATAGTGAAGCTGCTAAGCACGACGTGTGACTAACTTCGCGTACACAAGCTCTGCGTTGCTGCTGCTCTCTCGATATTAAAACGTAATGCGGAAGAAGCATCAACAGTTACAGAGGGCTCAGAAGTGGCGTCAAGCTTCTTGATCGATGTTCATCAGCCCTTTAAGCACAGGTAGGCTTTATTCCAAGCACAAATGAGTTCGTTTCGGGCTCATCGCCAAATAAGCCGACGATGTGTTCTTTTAGGCATGTGTCCTATGCAAGATGAGATAGCTCAAGTTGAAACCAGCGGAAGCGTGAAGAAAACAAAAATAAAAACTGCACAAGACGAAGGCACCACTTCACTCCATACGAAGCACAAGAGAGAGCGAAGAGCCAAGGGACCACGACACCGCCTTACCAGCAATTCTATTTGGTACAGATATGGGAGTGGAGTCAAGGAGGCCGAGACCTTGAGTTAAAAATGTGTACAAGTAAGCCATGTCCATGCAAATCGTTTCTGACACAGGCGCCAAACGGGCCTCTGAGTCACGTTGGCACGCAATTCTGCCCTGTTCTTTGAAGGTGCCCACCGTCACCGGCGCATCGTCTTGGAGAAAACGATGGAGGCGATCATAGTAGTAAGAAAAGGCGTAGATTGATGTGGACGGGGAGGACAGCAAAGGCTGTGGCACGCCGTGGGCCCCACACGCGTTGAATTTGCATACCGGCTTCTTTACAACGTGCTCGCGGAAGAGAGCAGCACAGTCGTCGAAGTCAGCGGCATTTTCATTGTGCAGCTCCACTTCGTCGTGTCCTTGTGTATAACCGGTCGGGAAGCACGAGAAGGATCGCGTGCCGTTCACTGTGGCAAACGCCGTTGCCAGCGTTCGCTTCGCCTCATTTAGGCCCAGGCCGAGGTAGCTGTGCTGATACAAAGCAATGGCACGCCTCGGTGTCCGCAGCTGGTGTGCGTAATTAAAGGGCAGCCATTCTCCCACGTTTTTCTCCGTCTCGAAAACAATCTGCGTGGAGGCACCGCCCATGTCGATGGTGGCGGCCGTGGTGTCCGAGTTCAAGTTGCCGAGAAGATAATTCACCGTCAGCCAACCGTAAACGCCCTCTTGCGCGCCGGATATAACGGAGGCGCCGCGGGAGTTGAAGGGCGACGCGGCGAGTGTCTCGGTCGCAGCGTCAAGCACGGCTGCTTGCTGGCTCTCCGGTAACAAGCGAAGACCGGCAGTCGCCTTGAGCGTGACGGCGGTGCAGGCGTAGTAACTCTGCGGCACCGCCTCCATCGCCAATTCGAGAAGTCCGAGCAGGGAGCTGCGAACGTCTTCGGGGTTCAGGGCATAGGACGACAGCCCCGGTTCAATGCGGCGGAAGCGTTCGGACAAGAGAACGACGCCGTCTTTGGCGCGCTCAAAGTGAAACACGTGCACTCGCGACCCCGTGCTGCCCGCATCGATCACAACGTCGTACACATTCGAAAACGGCGAGTCGCAGGGGCTAAAATTTGGGTAACGGCGGTACCCGACAAAAAGAAACAAAAGCAACGCGCAGACGACAACAAGAATGACGAGTCGCAGTCGTCTTGATTGCTGGTTCATGCGTCGCCCAGGAGAGTAGTAACGCATCTACGCATATCCAGCACACAATCGTACACTCTCCCCGACAGTTAGGGAGCCCGCAAACAAAGCTGCAAGTTGAGAACCAAAATTGAAAGCGGGCGTTTATGAAGAGGAGTGAGAGGGAAAGGGAGAAAGAAAACAGTGAGAGAATGGGAGAAAGCGCATGCGATCTAGCTATTTTCTTTTTCTTGTTTTCGTTGCGGCGAAGTTATGCGGCCCAGTGACCCGATGATTCCCTTAATGCTGACGCATACTGAACGGCGTGCCAGCAAATGGAAGATGTTGTGTCCACTTATCTCGCTCGGCGCATCGAAGAGTGTGTTTAGTTATTTTTATTTATATATTATTTTTAGAAACTGCACTTAGAATAGGTGTCCTTAGCGATAAAACGACAGCCCAAGTAGGAAGAGTAGCAAAACGTCAAGAAGGGCTGCTGTCCCACAAATATTTATAGAACTCAGCGCCGCCCCCGGAAAAGTTGTGCGAAGGGCAGCGGTCGACCACGCGACAAACACAGCCAAACGGGAGAGGAGAAAACAAAGAAAAAGTTAGATTATAAGTGTTTCCCGCGCATGATGATTACTTCGCTGAATCGCTGGCGAGGTTCATGTAAAAGTTCTTGATGAACGCCATGGCCTCCTCAGGGGAATCGGTGAAGAGCATGTCATCGATCTCAGCTTGGGAGATGACGCCGTAATCGGCCAACGCCTGCCAGTTCACCACCGTCTGCCAGAACTTCTTGCCTAGCAGCACCACAGGCAGTGACGGAATCTTCTTCGTCTGCTTCAGCGTGAGCAGCTCAAACATCTCATCCAGCGTGCCGAAGCCGCCAGGTGCGACGACGATGGCGCGGCAGGAGTACATCATCCAGTACTTGCGGGTGAAGAAGTAGTGGAACTCGAAGGCAAGGCCGTCAGTGACGTGGCGGTTAAGCCCCTTCTCAAAAGGCAAGGAGATGCCCATGCCCATCGTCTTGGCACCGGACACGGCCGCTGCGCCGCGGTTGGCGGCCTCCATGAAGCCCGGGCCGCCGCCGGTTGTGACGACCAAGTCGTCGAAGTGCTCCTCCAACTCGTCCAGCGACTGCGCTGGCTCCTCGGGTGTCACCTTGAAGTAGTCCGGGATGTACTTGTAGCTGCGGTTGATGAGGTCCTGCTCCTGTCGGGCGAACTCCGCCACCATCGTGGCCAGCCGCTCCACCACGGCCACCCACTCGCACATCCACTGCGTCTTCTCCAGCCGCGCCAGCTCACCCTGGACAGCGCTCCTGGCGGCCTCGTCGGTGCTGTCGGCTAACTTCGCCTGCAGTCCCTTAACAGTGGCGTCGTACTGCATCTGCGTCATGGAGCGCGCGCTGCCAAAGAAGAGAAAGGTGGATCGAATGTAGTTGCGACGCAGGCGCTCCTTCGGCTCCTCGAACTCGCACATGATCCGTATCATGCGACCCGCCCCGCCGTTAAGAAACTCCGTGTTCTTGTACGATTTTATGGTCGGCGTGAGCTTCTTACCGGAGATATCCTCCTCCTTTTGGATGTACGGGGAGACGGCATCGCGATCGGTGGGAGTCGGCATTTGTTCGTTGTACTGAATTTGCTCGAGTACGCGCAGTGCTGCAGAACAGAGGTTTTATATTTACGCGTAAAAGGCGTTGTTAGTTGCCCGATGTGTGTGTGGGTGTATACGTGGTGAGTGAAGATGAGCAAGGAAGGAGTGAGAAGAGGCACACTATTGACGGTCGAAAGAAAGCGTTTCCTTTTTTTGTTTTAAGCAGTATGCGTGGGTTGCAGTAGATAGCGGTATGGAAAAAAGAAGAGGGAGCATGGGTCGAGAGCAAAAACTAGTAGGCGCGTATTTTCCAAAAAAAAAAATGCTGCAGCCACGAAGCTCTGCCTCCCTGTCATGGCTTCCAGCTGCCATGTTGTTGAGCCGCACGTCATTGTGCTAACAAAACTGAGAACATAGCAAGTAGAAAAGAGAGAAGTCAATTGCACAGCACAAAGTATTCTCTCAACGCTTCGCTGACTGGACAACGCGATCCCCGTCAACTTTGTGGGTGAACACGAAGTCTCTCTCTTTACTGGTGTGCACAGACGTTCTATCATACGAAACAATCGGTGAACTCCACAAGAAAAAAGAGCAGCGTTGAAAGGCACAACAACGTCTCTTGTGCATTTTGGTCTTCCTTTTTCGCAGTTCAAGCAGAGAGCAATTTCCGACTGCAAAGGACAAAAAAAAAAAAAAGGATCCTAAAGCTACGTTGCTTTTGTTGTTGATGTCTTCTAATGATGTTTTTTTTATTATAATTTTGTTTTTTGCCGTTGTATGCTTGACCTACTGTTTGAAGGATTCTTTAGGTTGCTTGTTCAAATGCTAGACGCTATCCATAGATTCTACTGCACATTCCCAACTTTTCTTGAGAAGGAGATAGTTATAAAATATATATATAAATAAACAAAAAAAACGAGCTCATAAATCGTATCGCGCTATCACCAATTACACAAATCCACACGCATAGACACAAACCAGCAAAGAGAGAGAAAAAACGCACAAGGCATACACGCTGCATCGACACGCAGTATCCACCTAATCAGCGCCACGCTTCACACAACGCTGCGCCAGCCTTGTTGATGCGCAGAGAAGAAAAGAACAAGCAAGAAGCGTACGCAACGAGCAGCCGCCATCCAACCAGCTCTGCCGTGCAGAGGGAGCTTTGACGGCACAAGATAAAGCCTAGTACTTGAAGACTTGATCCTCCTTGTAGCCTAGGTTCTTGAGCAAGCCGCCGACGGGGCCCTGCTGCGGCGGCTTGCCGGCCTCGAACAGCTTGTCGCCACTGATCGCCTCCAGCATCGGCGGCGGGCCGCAGACGAGAATCTTTGTGTTCTTCTCCCCGGGCTTTGGCATGAAAGTTGTGATCATCGCCTCGTTGATGTAGCCAATGCCACCTAGCCAGCGGTGTGGCACCTCCAGCAGCGTCAGGTACATGTTGAAGTTGTTGTAGATTTTCTGCATCTCGACCAACTCGTTGGCTAGCAGAATGTCGCGGCGCTGGTTGTTTGCGAAGATGAGAGAGATGTTTGTCTTGTCCTTCGGGTTCTCTAAGACGCCGCGGATCACCTGGTACATGGGGGCAATGCCGGTGCCGCCCGCAATCATGCCAACGTGCTTCCACATGTTCGGCTTGTAGGCGAACTTTTCAAAGGGGCCCTTAATGAGGAGCTCCTCGCCGGGCTGCATGGCAAAGAGGTGGTTGCCCATCTTCCCCTTCGGGTACTTCTTCACGATCAGCTCGAAGTGGCCCTTCGTACTATTGGAGGAGATGGGCGTGTAGGGACGCGCAACGTCTTTGCCGTCCGCGTCCGTGAACTTCGCGACGATGCAGGAGGCCACCGGCATGTTGAAGGTGTCCTCGGCACCGTCGAGGGCGAAGTAAAAGCGACGCGTATCGTGCGACTCGTAGCGGGAGGAGAGAAGTTTAAATGGCTTGAACTCATCGGGTGAGAAGGTGGTCGTCGGCTTCTTCGCGCAACTTGCTGCGAGCTGGTCGGACTGCAGCGAGGTGCTCCACAAGGCACCGCCCGCACCGCCCAGCACGGTGGCCACGGCGCCTGCTATAAAACGGCTCATGACGATGACAGTCCACTAAAGCAACAGTGCTAAACTAAACACACCAGCACAGTGAAGGAAACAAAGAAGCGCCAACGATAATGTGAGTTTGTTTATATATAAATATGAAGTGAAAGGACGCAATGAAGAGGGGAGGATGAAGCAAAGGCACGTCGACGCTGCTAGCGCATGTGAGACCATTGACACGAACACAACCCACGAAAGAGAGAAAGGCGGAAACAAGACTAAAGTGGGTATCCTGACCAGTGCAAGCATCGCCGCCACACGTCGTTTAGGGTACGGAAATGTCATTTGAACCGGCGCAGAGCCAAAGGGCCCGCGCCTATCAGAGCGTCGCAAACAAGGCCCACTGGAACGTTGCAAATGAACAGCGGAAACAACAGATCGGCCCTTTTTCTTCTGAAGCTTGCACTACGCAAGCAAAACTGAGTGCCCAATGCCCCATCGCACTCGAGTCGTGATAGGAGAGTCAGGCACACGCGTTTCATCCGATTTATTGCAGAAAGTATCGATTTTTTCTTTTTTTGTGGTTTTATTTTTGCTATGAATCTTAGACTTTCTTATATAGATGATCACCACAAATGAGAACCACCGGCCTTCTCAGTGTGTGTGTGAAATACGAAGCAAACGAAAGCGAAGCAAAAAAAAAAAAAAAAAATGTGTGCGCCTGCTGCTTTCCCTGTACGCTGGGCGAGAACGATAGTTGGCAAGGATTATATATTTTAAAAAGAAAAAAAGCATCCGCAGCACGCACTTGAAGCCCAGTGCTCCGGATAGCGGATTATAGAGAACAGAAGAAGACAAAAAAAAAAGGCTACGGATTGATTTACTCTTGTCTATTTACGTTAGGGTAAAAACAGGAGTTTAGCAGAGAGCGGGCGTAACGTGAAAAGAAACGAAAAGAAAAGAAAAGAAAAGAAAACAGAAACGTTATATAGTAATCAAAAATTAATCGGTGTACGAGATAGATGAAAATGAAGAGAAGAAGCCTCGCGCCATCCTTCACGATGTCGTGTCAGCCGTTCTCTTCTCTTTGCAATTCTGGACCGCCTCACCATCGAGGTCCCGTTTACCACATCATCGGTATTATTTGGAGAAGACAAGAAAAGAAATCAAAAAAAAAGGGATGGAGGCCCCGCCTTACAAGTTAGAGTCGCTTCTTTATCTCAACAGCCTTTCCGTTCCAATAAAAGAAAATATATATCAGCATCAATGTCTCTTTTGGGGAATGACATTTAAAAAAAAAAAGGAAGTGAAATGTCAACTCATCAGCAGCAGTTAAACACACACACAAACAAAATAAAAAGATGTAAGATAGCGTCTCCACAAAAACCCACTGCGAGACCTACACGTCGGGCACTGCCATCGGCATGTACCAACACGCGCGCGCACGTGCACACACACACACAACAGACAGCAGTCAAGGGAACTCTGTTTGAACCCTGATCGAGTGGTGTTCGCGAAAGCAGTGTGAGACTAAAAACCAATAAGAGATAATAGTAAAAAGAGGAAAGGAAAAGAAGAAGAAAAAACACGCCGTTGCTACGCAGCGTGGTGTATACAAATGTGTATGTGAGAGTTTTGTAGAGTTGTGGTGCAGCGAGCATCAAAAGACGAAGGCGCACCCAGCCCAAGCGTGAAGAATCTCTCTTCTTCAGCTCAGGCGGCGCTCAGAAGACGGTGAAATTGTCCTCCATTGAGAAAAGAAAAAAGGCGACGAGACAAAATGAAAAAAAAGTATTTCACGGGGGCTGCCCGATGTATCAATAATAATAATAATAATAATACCGATCGGAGGAAGCCAGCGATCACATCGCAGGCAGCCGAACAGGGGGAGGGGCCGTGTTTGTGATATGGAAAGCGGAGAAGGACAACGCTCACGGACCTTCTGCGCTTACAAATCCAGGCAACAATAACTCAAAGAGAGGAGACAGAGCAGCGTCTCCGTACTTTTTTTGCTTGCCGCCCCGATTTGAAACTTAAAGAAGAGAGAGCGAACTTGTTCGGCCCTTGCATGGCTGAGTCCACACACAGAAAAAAAAAGAGGGGAAAGTAATTTTTTTTTTTTTAAGCACAACATGGAAGCAAAAGAGAAAAGTGATGAGTAGAAGCAATGCGTACAGTATCAAGAAAAATGAAAACAGAAAATACGTATATCGAGCTCACGTACACACCAGTTGCATCCTTGCTACTCGCTTTTTCTTTTAATATTCTTTTTAGTTAAATATGGAGATATATACGCACACACACACACACACACACACACACAAAGGTCTTTTTCTTAGTGTAGCCCAAGGGAGATTGGAAAAGGCATGACCCGTCATCTGTTTAAATCTACATGTATATATATGTGTGGTTGTGTGTGTGTGTGTGCATGTGTATGCGTTCATACGAGCCGTATGGAAAGACACCAGCTCGATGAAAAAATTAGGAAAGGAAAAGACAGAGAGGTTTCTTTTTCCATTTTCTCCGCATCGGTAGTAAGTCCGTGACTAGCGATGCCTCACCTTTTCGGCTGGGAAAGAACGCGAAGGAATCCTCCTGCCTCTGTTCTCCTCCGTTCTCTCTTCGCGTCGTTATTAATTAAATTATCTTCGGGGATTTCCTCTTAATTTTTCTTTAGCCTTCCCTGGACCCAACACGCAAAGCCGCTCTGTCTTTGTTAGCAAGGGAGAAAATAAAGCGGTTGAAAGGGTCTGCGACGTATAGTTGGATCGCGGCCCTTCGCAGCTCCTCTTCTTCCACCTTTTACGACAGGTACGACAGCACAGACGCCCACGGAAGCTCGGTATCAACAAGCGCGTCGTGGTACACGGCATAGACGCCGGAGCCGTTCGCCGGGTTGTGCAGACTCTGCAGCAAGTCCATCACCACCGACTTGTCGAGGATGTTCTGCGCGCACCACCGGGCATACATCAGACGCAGCTGCCGGACACGGATGCTCTTGCGCGGGTTCGAGCCGGAGAGGGACAGGGTGTGGTGCATGATCACCTCCATCGCAGCAATCGCCTGAAACAGGGGGCCGGGGCGACGCTTCAGGATCTCGGCGACGGCCTCGTCCACCTCCGCGGCGGAGAGCAGGTTGCTGCCGTTGATCGACACGGTGGAGCAGGCAAGAAGAGCACCGACCACCTTCGCCAGCTGCACGAGCTGCGACACGGTGGAGCCGTTGCCCGTCTCGGTCAGCGCAACGCCCACCACTGCCTCCTTCCACGCGCGCGTCCGATCGCCGGCGTCGGTGCGGGCGCGGCGCAGCACCACGAACTCCGCGTCGTCAGCGATCTTTTGGAATGACATGCACTGCGAGAGCGGGTCGTAGTGGCCAACACTCGTGATGGACTCCGCCAGCGGGCTGTTGCGCAGGTTCGGCGTCGTCGGCGTTCGACAGCGGGGCGGCGTGCAGGGGATACCGTTCTCGGAGATGTTGCTCACGCTGAGGAAGTACGGAAGCAGGCGGAAGCGGCACTGCAGAGCCACACGCAGCGTCGCCGCCTCCGTGGCGGGGCTCGTGATCGTGTTGAGCAGTGCTGCGCCAATCGACGTGGCGCTTTTGGCCAGCGTGACCATCTGGTCCGTGCCGCTCGACGTGGTGAGGTCGTGCAGCATCACGTTGAAGAGCCCGAGGTGAAGCAGGTTCTGCACCTCGGCGATGTTCGGCAGACGGGCCACGTCCGCAGCGTAGCAATGCTGGATCATGTGGCCAATGTTCTCGAACATCCGCGGGCACTGGTGATACTCGGCCTTCTCAATGTCGAAGCGCACCCACTCCACGATGGCCGAGATCAAGTCGGTCGGCTGGAAAGAGGGGCAAAAGGTGAGGAGAGAGGACAGAAGGTTCGCCACGCGCCGGCGCTCCTCAAAGCGGGAGGTCTCCGTGGCGGCCTGGCGCAGCCACCACGTGAGGCACAGCACCTTGTTCCGCAGGCTCATCTCGCCGATGCCGTGCAGCACCGTCTGCTCCTCCTTCGGGTCGTTGAAGTTCTGCATGAGCTGCAGGCTCACGTTCTGGATGTTCACCACCTCCGTCGCCCCCGCGGTCGAGGTGCGGCTGCGCGAGAGCAGCGAGGCGCTCATCTCCGACGGAGGGCGGTTTACGCCCGTTGCAGGCGAGGAGCGCCGCTCCAGCACGGCAGAGTGCTGCGGGGTGTTCACGACTGGCTTCAGGTAGGCCGCGTTCAGCGAAGCGCCCTTGGGGGCCACGTAAGGTCTCGACAGCGCAGAGCTGTTATTTGGGCTGGGAGGGGAGATGTGGATGCTGCCCCCGAAGCTCGCGCTCTCACGGAAGGTCACAGACGCCGGGCGGGGCAGGGCAAAGTCCGTGCGCTGCGTGATGTTCTCCTCGCTGGGGCTCATAATGGAGGACTGCAGAAAAGACGTGCTGGCGATGCTGTCCACGTGCTTCATCGACGCGGAGCGCTGCATGTCGTCGCACGAGTCGGCCTCACGCATCACGCGCTCGGCGGGCACCCACCCCTCCTTCTTGTTGAGGTCGCTGAGGTTCATCATGAGAAACTGGATGCGCAGGCGCGGATGCGACGACTCGACGCTCTTCGCCACGCCCAGGTAGCGAGCCAGGACCGAGGGATGGCGCAGCTTCAGGATGGAGGCCACCGTCATGATCAGCGTCGAGAACACCTCAAACACGTAATCCTCCCGCTCCTCCGGCTTGCTGGGGGTGAAGCCGCCAACGAGGAGTTGGAAGATGCTCTCGATCACAGCCTCGGTCACGAGGTCGATGCGGAACAGCTCGCCAACGAACTTGATGTTGCCCACCAGGCGGTTCTTCAGGCGCATGCGCTTCATGTCCACCTCCTCCTCGCTGTACGGCTTGCCAGTCGTGCGGTCCACTTTTTCATCCGCGGTGAGCTCAATCGGGCGGCGGAATTCCTCGTCGCAGGTGCGCAGCAGCTCACGACTGATGCGGTTGCAGAAAAGCCGGTCGCGCAGCTCTGCCTCCAGCTCGCGCTCGCTGTCCTTCATCTCGCACAACTCGTTGAAAAGGCGGGCGTAGATGTCGCTGTACTCCGGCTCCTGGACGGCCTTGTCGAAGAACACCTTCACCACCTCATGCAGCTCGTTCTCGTCGGTCTGGCGCAGAGGCAGCTGCAGGAGCTCCTCTAGCAGGTCGTTGTACTTCTGCGGCGTGATGCGGCTGAGCACGGACATGACCTTGTGGTGCACCATGCGCACCGGCTTCGCACGCGACTTGCCCTTGAGGCCAGATCCCAGTGCGCCGCGACTGACGCCGTCCTCGGAGTTGAGCACCTCGCTCATGGACAGCTGGAGATGCTTCGGCACCTTCAGTGTGGGCACCTCGAGGTACTGCTGCACGCACCAACGCAGCACTCCGTGCGGCGTGTGCGAGGCGTCCTTGCGGACTGACATAAACATGTCCACCGGGTACACCCTCTCCTCCGTGGCGGCGTCCGTGAAGGAGTGGAAGCACGTGTGCACGGGGTTGGAGAGCGGGGAGAAGGGGCTGTGAAGGGAGCTCTGCGGCGACATCACCGCCAGCGGGGAGAGCTCCGGTGCGGCCTGCGGCTTCATATCGGGGGAGTGCCCGAGAGCAGCGGGCGGCGAGAGAATCGGACGGGGCGGAGCCAGCGGCTTCTTCTCCACGACAGCTGCATTCGTCGGGTACCACGGCCGCGCCGTCGCCGTCAGCGTCTTCTTATGCGGCGGCAGCGACTTCACGAATTTCGGGGGGCGGAAGACAGACTCGGTGCGACGCTCTCTCTCGATGAGAGAGCGGGTGTTTTGTGTTTCCATCAGCATGGTGACTCTACTGGGGTTGAGTTGGAGCAGAGAGGAAAAAAAAACAAGGTACAAAAAGAAGGTAAAGTGCGAAGAATTGCTGAAGAAACTGTGGAAATGTGCCGCGTATGTGTTAAGTTGAAGTGGGTGAGTTGAAAAGAAAAGCCAGAAAGAACACGTTACATAAAGGGGAGAGAAGGATGAAGAAGATGTAGGGCAAGGGAAAGCATTATTGGGTTCGGAGTTACATGCAAGCCAGCTTTGCGCAGCTCCTGCGTGCTTGTGCGATTGTTGTCACTGCGAAGCCAATACACACGTTGGACTAGAGAATATAAACGCGAGGAAAGGCACGATGCCCCTCATGCTTCTGTCACTCTTCAGTATATTTATTATTTTAATTGCTGGTGTTCGTGCGTGCACCTGCAAACAATAGAGGTTGCACACACTTCTGTACAGGTCGACTGGAGAAGTCTACACCAAAGATGAAAGAGAGATTTTTTTTAAAAAAAAGGTGAAGAGGGGAAGTAGTGTACAAAGGACCGATGGAGCACAGCAGCAGCGGCGGCTCTACTCGTTCCCCAACGTGCCGTCAACATCTTCGTCGGTGAGCTCCGGAACGCCTCGCAGGGCAAGCGGGCTGGCATCGCACGCACGCAACAGTTCCGCCGCACGGCTGCCAGCACCACGCAGTGCATCCCGTAGAGCCACAAACGGATCCGTGGTGGGGGGCACGGCAATTGCCAGACCAGCATCTCGTGCCCTCGCCTCCTCCACACGCGCCGCCGCGAGCAGCTGCTGCACCGCCGACTCACTCGAAGAGAGCGATGCAGAAGGCTGCGCCCAGACCGGCCGCATCGCCAGGATGTCGAGTGGGGTGTCGTCGGATGAAGCCAGCGCCAACGCCTCGCTGCGGCGCTGCAGGGCCCGCAGGCGCTCGTTTACAGCGCGCATCTTCTGTGCGGCCAGCTCGCTCTGACGCACGCGGCGCATGTAGGCGTTTCCCAACTCCACAGCTGTCTTGGCGGTGGTCCCCTTCTCTAAAGCCGCAGCATCGGCAACATCCGCAGCACCCCTTCGATCGGTCACGACATCGTCGGATGATGCCGATGCTGTTCCTAGACAAAAGGATTCTGGTTGTCCGCCACGAGCTGCCACGTAGCGATTGATCTCCTTCTCCAGCTCACCAAGACGCTCAGCGACCCCACCGCCGCAGGCAAATGGATTGGTGGACTCGAGCGCTGCGACTGCCTCTTCATCCAGCAACTGCCCCACCCGCACCTCCTCCGCTTCAGTGAGGCCGGCCTGAGGACGAACCGCAATGGCGGGAGACGCCGAAGGCAGCGCGGCACGACTGGACGATGCCCGCGCCGGTGGGGGTGACGGAGCGAAGCGCGCGGGTGCCCGCCCCACACGGGCGCTCTTCTCTGCCGCCGGCCGCGGCTGGCGTGACGACGCCGCCAACGACGGCCGATGCGAAAGACGCTTTGACGGCTTCGATGGCGCCGAGTCGGGCTTTTCGCCCGTTGTTACCAGCGTGGCTGACTCGGGCTGCAAAGACGACGGCGATGGTGGCGAGTCCGAAACAACGGCCTCTACCTCATCCTCCTCTACAATCGCATCGGGCTCCTCGTCGCCAATGAAGACCTGCCGGTGGCCAGAGGCGCCAACTCGTATATCGTAACTGCGACCTTCGTTGTCCACTGCGGTGATGAATGTGTCAATCTCTCGTTGAAGGGCCTCCATTTGTGCCTCCATATCAGATGGGGAGGCATCAGGTGGCTGTGGTGGCCGTGTAAGCGGCGCCGGTGACGACGATGCCTCGCCACTGCTTGCCAAAAAGCGCAGCACCTCGGCATCGGTGATGTGTCGAATATCTTCTGCGCTGAAGTCCACGGTCAGACCGCCCTTGGACAGGAGCACCGGCCTCTTCAGCTGCGCCTCCATCTTGGCTAGAGTGGAGAGCGGCATTCGCGTCATCGAGTCGTACGCCGTCACGGCCGTCGCAGCGCCAACGTCGCCTTCGCTGGCGCTGGCTGATGAGAGTGAAGACGACGAAGACATTTCACTGTAGTCCTGATCATGCAGCACGCGGGACGTCAGCACATCCAAGCGCACCTTGGGCATGCGGTCAACAGTTGCGGAAGTGGCGGCGGCGTCGTCATCAGTCGCAACCGCAACCCTATCTTGGCCACTCATTTTTATGAAGTCGGAAAATACCAGAAGAGGCCAAGATTGATCAGATCGACATCGAATAGCTAACTTATGGCTTCGGCGCTCAAAGACGATTCAATCAAAAGATTGCTCTGTCACTTTCCGCATTCCTTCAAGGGAAACAAAAAGGCCCAGGTGCAGCGTATCGCACCAAGCCCTGTTGCTTCTTCTCGTTCTGTATACTGCGATGCAATGAGATCTATGTGCAGGGGATGATGTATGCGTGTGTGTGCACGTGTGTTTCTCTGATGACGGCGAGTCGATACGTAAATTTAGGACAGCGATATAATTCAACCGTGAAGAGTTTAGAAAGAAAAAAAAAAACAGAGAGGGAGAAAGTAGACGGAGAAGAGTGACATGCAAAATAGAAGAAAAGGAAATACACTCGTAGCATCAAACTTTGTGCGCATGGATATCCATGTCCGTCATGAGTGCAATTCTCCAGAAGCTTTTCGGGCCTCCCGGGCATTCCACGAGGGAAGTTGCAAGTCACAGTGTTAGGCAACGTTGGTAGTGGCGCATTTTTTTTGTCTGAACCCTTTGGCCCACGAAGCGTTCTGCCAGCCATTTAAACTTCTCTGCGAAAGCATCCACATTAACTTTCTCCCATTAATCGTGCTTCTGCGTCAGCTGGTTCATAGTAATTTCGTAGGCTGACGGCATTGTGAAACTCTGTGCACTCGTGATGAATGTGCCATGTGGGACACATGGCACGTGGCTTCAATACAAAAACAAAAACGCCGCAATAAAAAAAAAGTTAACAAAAACTACACTACATCGTGATACAGTAACGCTAAAAGTATGAAATAGGGTAGGAAAACCAGAGACAGAGAAGGAAGAGAGTTGAATGGAGACCACCAAAAGATTCGCCTGTCTTCTCACTACTACGTTTAACTTGGGCATATACACACAGCTGCAACCATCCTTTCCAGAGGCAAAGCGCATACTGGCTACCACCACAGCCACAAAGGACCGAAATCTGAGGTCGCACTTGAAACAAAGCTTGGTTCCTCACACCGTAGTCGCGCTTGAAGATACTACGCTTCGCTGTGAATCGCGCTTAGGCGTGCTATTTTATATTTTTTTTCTTTTTGCTTTCGCACACACACACACACACAACGGGTTTTGAACTGCAGAAAGCACGCGTAGCACATGCAGTAGACTCACTGTTACAGCACAAACGCTCGTACACGGCTGGCATTGCCATGAGCAGCGAGCACACACACACACTCCCTACTCTGAATTCGCCCCCGTACAGACACACACAAACACACAAAAAAAAAAAAGTGGGGGCATCATTATCACTGAAAGGGATCGAAGAAGCGGGCGATGCGACCGCAACGCCACGTGACAGCGACAAGGCAGCGCCGCCTACGCAGCCCAGTGCAGCTCACTTTACGGAACCCGCCAGCACCTCTGTGTGTGTGTGTGTGTGTGTGTGTGTGTGTGTCTCCGTGTTGTAGTAGTCATGTGAGAGGCGAAAACATTCGCAAGACAGCAACAGTAGTCACACCAACACTCAAATTCTCACCGCCAACGCCAGCAGCGACGAAGGTCACAACCTCAACACGCCTCAAAAACAAAACATAAAAAAAAAAAATTGTGAACAGTGATCGAATGACCAAAAAGTGCCCACGGAGGGCCGGCAAGTCGGCGTGCGACGGTTGTGTTAAAACCCACAAAAAAAAAGCAATCAGTGACTTCTGCAGGGCCTATTTCTTGCCCTTCGCACCACCTGAGCTCCGCGTCGACGGCTTCCTATCTTCTAGACTCACTACCGGCGAAGCACCCGTGTACCAGTCCGCGCTGCCGGTGTGGTCCGTCGCCGCCTCCTGCAGCTGCCGCACGCTATCGTGTTTTGTGTCGTGAATCTGGACCTTGTAGGTGGCAGCCGGCGTGCTCTCGTCCATGTCCGACTCGGTCGAGAGGAGGTCGGCCAGCGAGTCGGCGGACATGGCCTCACCCACGCCATCTGCCTTGTCCGCAGAGGCGTCGGCTGCCGCTGCGGCTGAGCGCTCGACTGTGGCCTCGAAGGCGTCTCCCTCAAAGGTGATGTCGCGGTGCTCCTTGGCCAGCAGCGTCACCTGGTGAGGAGTGAGCTGCTCCCTCTGCAGTTGCGTGAGGACGCCCATGACGACGGTGGCCTCACGCATCGAGATGAACTTGCCAGACAGCTTCGCCTCCTCTGCCTGGATAGCCGCCACGCGCTTCTTCACCGTCAACTCCTCATAAAAGGACGCGAGGACCTTCTTGATGGCGATGGAGTGCTCCACACCCTTGCGCTTCAGCTCGTAATACTGCCGCTCCATCCGGTCCAGCGGCTTGCGCACCCAGAAAATATTATAGTAGCGCATGCCCTCCGAGGCAACGAGGCGACTCTTGCGGGCCAGCTCATCGCGCAGCGCCATGCGGTCCGCAGAGAGGTGGTCGGTGTCGTCCTGCGTTGGCTCGCTTTGGTTCTGTGGGTTGAGCGTCTTCTCCTGCTGGAAGTTGTGGTTGATGGGCGGGAACATGCGGAAGTGGTTGTACCACTCAGGCGGGATGTAGAAGCCCGTGCCGGCCAGTCGGCCCATGCGCTTCATGTGCTCCCATGGCTCATACCTCTCGTTCCAAGTGTCGAAGCGCGGGGCCACACCCGTGTTCTTCGGGATTTTGTACAGCACTGCAGAGGTGCGACGCATTGTGTCGATTAGGTCACCGGAGTGGATGTCCTGCTACGACGCAGAGCGACAGAGAAAAACAATAGCGCGACAGGAGACAGCGGAGATGCTGCCAGTCGCCAAATTGAACCCAGCAAAAAAAAACGAGAGCGAAGGCTGCGTCGGACTTGGTTTAACAGCGATGTTTTTTATTATTATTCTCCACTCTTACAAAAAAACGGAAGAGAAATTCAGGTGTGGCACGTAGCGTGCGCGGTTGCGGCCCACTACAGATAGGCTCAACAAAGCGAAGAAGAAGAAACAAGGCTATTGTGTTCTCTGCCTGCTTGATGTGCATGTGTGTAACAAAAGGTTTAAAAAAAAAAAAGATAAAGAGGAGACAAATGAAAAGAACTGAAAGAAAATACTCGAGGGAGAATGGCATCACAGAGGTTTTTTTCTTAGCTATCCCTTACAGTGTCACAAGCAGACACATACACAGAGGTTCTCAGTAATTCACGTTCAGGCGCCTCCAGCGAAGGTCCCAAAGCACGTTCAGAAATGAAGCTCCATAGCTTCTTTTAAGGGAATGACGTGTCACGTAATCAAGTATCGCTTTCCATTGGACCTTTGATCGAGCCATTAGAAGTCTCAGCAAACGCGGCTCTGGTCCCGCCGCTGAGTGCGCCTGTGCTGGTAAAGTTGTGCCTGCGCGTATAAAGTGAAGGACGCAAGCTACGCTGCTCGCTTTCGACATGTCCGCCCTTCAGCGACGCCATAAATAAATATTCAAGTTGACGCGCTAAAGCCCTCCGATCACCTGTGCATCGCGTGTTGTAATTCATAATTTTTTTTTTTCATTTATGTTCTTGCAGCATACAGAAAAAAAAAGCACTTGCCAAGGAAACAACGGTGTTACAAAAGAGAAGAAAAAAATTCAAGTGCTTCTCGCCACCGCCGCCATGACTGAAGTGTGTGAATAAACCCGTAATGCGCCGCCTACACGCACGCGGCCTTCTCAATCACGTAAAGTTGATACAGAGAGAGAGAGGGGAACGACGAGACAACTCTTACCATCAACAACTGAGCAACAACATAAAAACGCCTAAACACTGCGTTCATCCAATACGCTTCGATTCCGCTAAAGCACCCACACACACAACCATGTGCAGCTGCATCCGCGCTTTCCTCAACTACACGTACTTTCCCCGCCCCTCTCGCTGCACAGCACGCACGCGATAGCATGACAAAGAGGAGAATGAAGCGGAGAGTTGAAAAAGTGTGGCACATTCTCTCAACAACATACGCATCTCGTAAATAGAAGTAGTGGCAACAAAAGACAAAGCTGTTCAAAGAAAAACTGAAAATGGAAGCACAAGGGGGGAGTGTGGAAAAGAAAACGCAAACGAACACCCTCCTCACAGGATAAACTTCTTGATGTCGACCTTCTTTACCATCTTGTCCACTGACTTCTTCACGTAGGCGGCGTCGATGATGAACTTCTCACCCTTGCGCTCTGGGCCCTCAAAGCTGATCTCCTCCACGACCTTCTCGGTGATGGTGATGAGGCGGCGGGCGCCGATGTTCTGCACCGTGGCATTGATGTGCGCGGCGATGGCGGCGATCTCCCAAAGCGCGTCCTCCTCAAAGACGAGCTCGACGCCCTCCGTCGCCATCATCGCCTTGTGCTGCGAGATGAGGTTGAAGCGCGGCTCGGTGATGATGCGGTGGAAGTCCTCTTTCGTCAAGGGCTGCAGCTCCACGCGGATGGGCAGGCGCCCCTGCAGCTCCGCCAGCATGTCGGACGGCTTCACGCTGTGGAAAGCGCCGCTGCAGATGAAGAGAATTTTGTCCGTCTTGACCTGCACGTTAAACTTCGTCGACACCGTCGTACCCTCGACCAGCGGCAGGAGGTCTTGCTGGACACCCTCGGCAGACGCCTGGTGGCCTTTGTAGCCCCCCGCCGCCGTCACGATCTTGTCGATCTCGTCTATCACCACAATGCCGTCCTCCTCACACGCGCGCAGTGCCTCGGCCGTGACGTCTTCGGTGTCCATCATCTTGTCCAGCTCCTCCTGCAGCACGGCGGGGAAGGCGTCCTTGATCTTCATCACCTTCTTCACCGTCTGCTGACGCTGGCCGCCCATCATCGACGGAATGTCGAGGGAGATGAAAACACCCTCGCCAGAGGCCGACTTGGGCTTCTCCTTCTTCTCCTGCAGCTCGACCATCACCTCAATGTCGTCCAAGGCGCCGCTGCGCAGATGCTCGCGAAAGCCGTCCGAGACGCCGGCGAGGGACTTGAGAATGCGGTCCTCGGCCTTCACCTTTGCCTCCTCTTCGTGCTGGCGGCGGATGTTCTGCTTGGTCTGGGAGAGGGACGCCTTATAGAGGTCCTCGATGATGCTCTCTACGTCGCGGCCGTGGAAGCCAACCTCCGTAAACTTGGTGGCCTCGACCTTCACAAAGGGTGCGTCCACCAGCTTGGCCAGCCGGCGTGCAATCTCGGTCTTGCCGACGCCGGTGGGGCCAATCATTAAGATGTTCTTCGGCGCAATCTCCTCTCGGATGTCGCTGGGTACCTGGTGACGGCGCCAGCGGTTGCGCAGGGCCACGGAGACGGCCTTCTTCGCCTCGCTCTGCCCAACAATGTAGCGGTCCAGCTCCTTCATCAGCTCACGCGGCCGCATGTTGCGAATCAGCGTCTTCGAACCCGCGTCCGTGACGGGTGCGGGTGGCGCGGGGGCGGCAACGGCGGCAGCGGAGGCGCTACAAAAGCGCGCCGCAACGCCGACGCGCTGTGCTGGGAGCTGAAGAACACGACGCATGGACGATGGAAAGAACGCGGGAGTCGGCGGCTTACAAGCGAAAACAAAGTACGGACACAAAAGTAAAGAAGAAAAGAAAGGGGAGGCCTTTAAGAATCAGTAAGATGCACCGCACAGCAATCTTCAAATTTGTATAAGAGTTTTGACCTCTCCTTATATCTAGAGAGAAGAGAGTAGATAAATATATAGTAAGTGAAAACGAGCGTGACTCTTCAAACCGTATGGACCCCTGCAATGCAGTAGATGCCTTCAAGAATGGAAAGGTTGTCCTCTAAGATTTTCTTTTTCCCTTTGCTTTGTCCCAGAGAGGAATAGTATTCGCTGTCGCAACCTCAAGTGGGAGATCAAGCAACAATAAAGTTCGAAGCAGGTGGCGTGAGAGGGCCCTTTTAAAAAAAAGGTGGAAAAGAAGGACTATCTAGACACTGCTGTACTGCTCTGTATCAGGGATACAAACGAGTGTAAGAGTCGAGTGAGCTGCACAGAGCACAAGGTAAAGCGATGATGCCAGTGTGGCGATAGGCAGGCGTGAAACGCGCGAGTGCTGTGTTGAGCGAGGAGGCAAGATGCAGCGGAAAGAGAGAGAGAGAGACAGAGAGACTGGAAGACGAAATAAAAATAGCAAGACGGATTAGTCCGACGTGGAAGCCACTCGTGCAAATGCCGTTCAACTATAAGGTGCAGATGAGCAAGACAAAGAAACGTAGAAAGCGAAGGAGCCGAAGCATGACGAAGAAGGGAAAGGGAAAAGTGGAGAGAATCATATCACCGATTGGAGAAAAAAAAAACGCGCAACTCTCGTCCTGATCGGATGCGGGTAAAAATCCGATAATCGTCAGAAGGAAAGATGACTTCCTGACTTCTCGCCGCAGATTTCAGAATAAAACGTTCTTTGAGCTTCGTTAGGACGCAGTCGCACCGCTCTCATATCTTTAACTTGACGGTAACTTTAAGTTCACGTCGATTGCGATGGCAATTGAATTTAAGTACTAGCCATCTGTTTCATGACAGATTTGGGTTTTTATTGTACGTTTTTGTGTTTGTTTTGACCGATACTAGAAGAACGCTGACGTTTGTGACGACACAAGATTTTTTCTTTCACACACACACATACACACACATGTACCCACCATCACTCACAATCACACACGGCAGACGACACGTTAAATCTTGTTGCTGAAGAGCACGTGCTGCTGCTTGCGCTTCAGCGGCGCCATGGAGCGGAACTTGTGGTAGATGCGTACGATGGTGGATGCCAGCAGCCAACGTTGCCGCTGCATCACCTTGGCGGTGTACGTATCACGCGAGCTCACCCCCAGCTCCTGCTGGAGCACGTTGAAGTACACGGCGGAGTGAAGGCCCAGCCCATCGGGTTGGTAAAGATCCATCAAAAGCGGATTCTCTTTCATCAACTCCGTCTCCCTCGTCTGCATGCCGGCCGCGCCATCCGGCAACAACACGCGTTGCGTAAAGGCGTAGGCCACAAAGCGCGACTGCGCCTCGAAGAGGAGAAACGGCGGCAGCAGCTCCCTCTGATGGCCCACAATCGCCAAGGAGGGCTCGGCAGTCCACAAGGTGCCCAAGTAAAGGCCGCGGCGGCGCATCGTGCCACTGTCGCTGTTCTCCTGCGTGCTCCTCTGTGCGGCATCGCCATCGTCAGGGGTGGAGGATGTCAGCAGCGGCTGGTCCTCCTCCAGCACACTGCGGATGTCGGGGTGGAGAAAGGGATAGCGCCGTGTGTACCCGGTCGCGCAGATCACGGCGTCCACGTTGTCGATGAACACGCCGGACGGATTGCTGGAGGCCGCCGATTTAGTGCGATGCTGCGCACGCGCCTTCGCCTCTGCCACCACATCCGCCGTGCTCCTGCGAACGGACGGGTCGTCGTGAAAATGAATGCCCCGCCCTTCTCCCTCGATGGGCAGCCCAACTGTGGGGATCGCCTCCACCAGCGCGTTGCGGTACCGCAGCCACTTGCGCACCACGTCGTTGGCGGTGTGCACGTCGTTGCGCAGCCATGGCAGGCGGGCAACAAAGGAAGCGAGTCGCGTCACCGCGTCCGCCGCCACCCGAATATCGGACGCCTCTCCGGGCTGTTTCGACCCCTCCGATCCACCAGCAGCCGCGGCGTCCCTCCACAGCGACGACGTAAGCGACTTCGGGCCGCTGCTCAGCGCACCGCCAGCACCATTCGTCATGTTGGACGAGGTTATCGCCTTGCACTGCATCGCCGTGCTGTGCGTCACCCGCGCCCCCATCTTCTTCAGCTCCACGCAGTAGTCGTACGCGGATACGCCATCGCCCACCACCACGACACGCTTATCACGAAATGAACGGAAGTCCTTCACGTGTGCGGCGTGGTGCAGCTCACCACCCTCCTTCAGGTAGCCTTGCAAGGCATCGCGCAAGCCTGCAGGGAAACGCACCTCTTGTGTTTGGCCGGTGCACACGCACACCTTGTCAAAGGCCCACTCCATCACGTCCCCACTCACCACGTTCACCGAGATCAACTTCCACAGGCGGTCTGCCGGATCGAAGCGCGCGGACTCGATCTTCGTGTTGAAGCGCGTCAGCCCCCGCACGCCCTTCTGTGAGGCGTATTGCAGCATGTAGTGCTGCACCGCCGTGTGGTGTGGAAACTGCGGCACAGTGAAGTCGAAGCGCACATCGCTGAAGCACATCAGCTCCTTCGGCAGGACGCAGCGCATCGACGGGTAAATTGGGGAGACGGCGCCACGGCTGGAGAAGACGTCGCGAGCGCTGCTGCTCCAGATGCCACCCGGTGCAGGGGCCACGTCGAAGCAAGTTACTAAAAGGCCGCTCTGACGGAGCACCGTACTGGCTGCCATGCCCGCCGGCCCGCATCCAATCACAGCACACGACTGCATAGCGGTCGTGACAACGGGCAGCGGGTGCAAATGTGATGATGCCGGGTTCTACTTGGTGTCAAAGCGGAAAGATGCCCTCTCTCTCTCCCTCTTTTTTTAACTTCCTTCACAAAAGCTGCTCTCGAAGAGAGAGAAGAGACCGCTGATACGCGTATGATGACTGAAGTGTCCGCCGTGCAACTTTCCCGCGCTGATGTGCTGTACGTCGCGGATGAAAATTGCGGAGAGAGAAAAGTAAGGTAGACAGGAAAAACTCGAGAAGAGGGAAACAGTGAATGGGGAGTTCGAAGCTTGAAAGAAAAAAGCGTTTACTATATATATAGTGGCTTAGCGACATATCGCAACCTCTACAACACTAAACTCGGAAGATTCAGCACGCGAGAAGAAACTGACGATTGCAGGTAAGCGCACTCAGCGGGAACCAAGCTTGAACTTTGCATTTAAGTGGTCTATGCTGAACCGCTTTAGTCGGCTCATACACACACGTTCGAACGCTGACCTTCTCTGGCGTTGTTCATGGCTGATTACCCATAATGGTGTTCTCTCTTTTTTTTGTTGTTGTTGCTGTTCTTGTTGTCTTACGTTTTTTGTTTGTCCCATCGAGTAGACAAGACAGACGTGTGGCATGAGCACCTTCGTGCCGGTGCGCCTCGCTTGTACGTACATTTCCGTAGTTGAGAGCACAGTGGTGCGTGTTGCACGACACGGAAAAAAAAACATGAGTGTAGTTGTGTACTCTATATACACAGACTGGTACATTACATCAGAAAAAAAGGGAAGAGTGTGCCCACGGGGATGGCAGCATGTCGTCCTTGCTCTAGAAGGCATACATGTTGTCTACTGTCTCATCGCGTGGCGGCGACGGCACCAAAATAGGAGCCAACCGGCGTTGCCTGATACTGTGCCGTGTGCCCCGCCTCGCTCAGCAGCTCATCGGTCACCCCGGCCAGTCGGCGCAGTGTGGTCGCTTGCTCCTGCTCCACCGTGGGCTGAGGATGGATGACGGACATCACCGTGGGCGAGATAAAGGTCTTCGCCTCAATGGCGCCGACAAAGAGCTGAAACAGCTCTCCACGGTGCAGTGCGTGCTCGAGGCGAGAGACCTGTGCCTCGTCAATAGGAGCCTGCTCCGTCGCTGCCGTTTTCTTCTTCTTCTTGTCCACCGCCTTCGCCTCCGTCGCAGCTGACGCACCAACGGGTTCGGCCTTCATGGCCACGACACGCTGCGTGAGCTGCTGCCCGTTGCGGTCCGGTGCGCCGTAGAGCACCCACAGCTCGATCACATCACCCGCCCTCACCTCAGCAAAGCCCTCGTAGGCGGCCTTCTTTATTTGAAACGGCAGAAAGCACAGAAGCGAGCGCGTAGGCGTTGTGGGCGTGGCGCCGGTGACGGAAGGGGCCGCGCCGTTGGCAGTGGCACCCGCTGCGGCTGTCGATGGCTGCCCAGTGCGCCGCACCACGGCCACGGCGAGAACGTTGCTGCACGACGGCATCACCGTGAAGCGCTGACTGCCCGGCGTGACCTGCGCGCAGAGGGGGTGCATGAGGCGGCAGATGCTGGGAGAGAGGTACTGCCGTGGCAGCACGGGCGTCCCGCTTGAGGTGAAGCCGACGCGAACTTCGTACATCACCACCGGCGTGAACGCGGCCTCAGCAGCAGCGGCGATGACGGCACCGTACGGATCCGCGCGGATCGACCTCGCTGCTATGACCGCCACGTAGTACCCGGCCTGCGGCATGGTCAGCGTGAAGGTCTCGGTGTTCGTAGTGTCCTCTCGCTGGTGCCACACCCACTCGGGACCCAGTGGGGTGTTGCGCGTGACGTCTTCGGAGAGGCTGTGCAGTGTGCCAGAGAAGAGCACGCAGCACAGCTCCGTCTTACCAGGCGCGGTGTTAGCAAAGGAAAGGTACGCCGGCGTGCTGCCCACGGTGATGGCGGCGTGGGTGGGGTGGGAGACGAGTTGCAGGTCGTAGTGGTAGAGGGCCGGCGTCACGCACGGCTGCAGCACCCACTGCACGGCCTTCGTGGGGGCGGTGACGAGCGACTGAGCCGCGGTGTTTGGCAGGTGGGTGGAGAGGAAGGGACAGGGGTGCGTAAAGAAAAAGAAGTCACGCCGCAATGCAGCCGGCGTCGTTGGCAGCAGCCGTGGACCCTCGCAACCTGCCGCACCACCGCCAGCGTCCGCATCGTCACCCACAGCATGTTTGCCTCCCAATCCCGCCCCCGAGGAAGGCTTCACGCTGTCCGGTGCACGGGTGATCGGCGGGAGCGACGGCGAACTCGCACTCCGCAGTACGCCGTCCGACAGCGCGGCTGCTGCGTCGACCAGGTACGACCTTCCCTCAATGCGCACCGCATTCCACGCCCAATCAAAGGCCTCGCCCGGTGCAACGCCCTTTAGCTGGCCGGCCACGACGTCGCACTTCACTCCAACAGCACCGAGCATGCTCGCGTACAACTGCGCCAGCTGCAGTGGCGAGGCGCGGCGTGCCGCCATGGCCTGCACCAGCGGGTCCACCGGTCCCGTCAGTTCCTGCGCTAGCGACGCCTCCTTCTCCTTCTTGGCGGGCCGGTTCGTTTTCTTGCTTCCCGGTGCGCTGCGCTGTGCCTTAGGTGCGCTGGCGGTGGCCTCAGCGACCGCCTCCCCCACGGCGTCGTCCAGTGGACGGAGCTGCAGCGTCATGTAGGTGCATAGCCACGCGTAGATGCACCGCGTCCGCTTGATGGCGCACTGCGTTGCCGTCTGCCGCCACGTGACATCGTGAAACGGAGTGGTGAGCTGCTTAGCCACCGCCTCCCAATCCGAGACACCGGCCATGGCTCCGAGTGCGCTGCACCGCGCATCCGCCTCCCTCTTGATCTCCACCGCAATGCCCCAATCCGCTGTGTCCGTCAGCGCAGACGGGTCACCGCTGTTGTAGTTGATGAGATGCACGCTGGTCGGCTGCGGGCCAGATCGCACAGGAGAGGCAGCTGCGCTGGCCTTGCTGGCGTGCGTCGTGCCGAAGGTCCCGCTGAGGTTCGGGGCAACACGGCCACGACTCTCCCGCTCCACGCTGAATCCGAAGTGATGGAGGTAGTCGGCGTAGCGGCTGAGGGGCAGTTTGGCCGCTGCCTCTTCCGGCTGCTGGGCGAAGGTCTTGAAGAGCGTATCGCCGAACTGCAGCACCGAGAGGGCAGGGCCACCGTGTGCGGCAGCGTGCTGTTCGGCCGCTGCGGCAGCGTTGGGCTTTCCGCGTGTGGCGGCGGCCGTAGAGGCAGCACCGGAAGCCTTCATCACGACGCACCAACTTTCACCTTTCCCTCTCTCTCTCTCTCTCTCTCTCTATAACACAACTGCTTCTGAAGAAGGGTAAAAGAACAGGTTTGTTTTGAGGGCGTTAAAGCCGACCTGAGCAGTGGACTAAGTGGAGGTGCGAGAAGAGGAGCGGTGAAGGCGGATGGGCCCTGCAATGAGAGTTCAACGTGTATGCGCAGAAGGCGCTGCTGTCGCTGCCACACGACGCCGTAGCGATTTTTTAGGGCAAAGAGATGAAAAGGAGAAGGGGAGAAGGCAAAAGCGTCATTTTCTTGTACGTTAGTGTCCATGAAGAGCTTAGAGAGGACACATCACGGCTGTCCTCCCCTCTAAGTGTTTTTTTGTTTTCTCCGTGCGGAGATACGATCGACGAGGTAGCTCAGCAATGACCACAAGGCAGCATCACTAAAGTATACATTAGGGCGTACAACAGGTAAGAAACCCGCACAACAGAGCACTATCTCGTCCTCTTACTGGAGGAGGATGCACGTCTCTCCGGCGGCGTCATCTCACTACCTGTAATTTCCTTTCTTGCTTCTCCTAAAAAATAAAAAAGAGTTACGGTAATTATCTCTCTCTGCTCTCTTCTTTAGACTGTTGAAAAGTGTTTCATTGCAGGTAAAGTCCTTTTTTTTTTTAGATGTGTGCGTTTCCACCGAGACGCATAAGCGACGAAGCGCTCTTGCTCTCTCTCCCTTTCACTCCTCTTTCTTCTTACATACAGCAACGGTGAACAAGCCCTTACGTCCTGACTCCTTCTTCTCCGCTACAGAGGAGCCTATACATCTCGCGCCAGCACCTCTGGCATCACGGATGAGAGAGAACCGTAGAAAACAAAAAGTCTGTACTGGCCTCGCGGGAATGAGTATCAAACTCCCTCTACCGCCCGAGACTTCAACAATGGTACCTCTCAGTTCACAACAACATCACACAGCGCAGTGCGCAACACAGCGGAAAGACCGCAACATGTGTCCGCGAAGAACAAGAGTCAAAGAGAATTAAAAAAAGAACAGAGAGAGAAAGAGAGAGAGAAAGAGGGACGCAATTGCAATAACTCTATGAAGCAGCCTTTATCGCCAATTTTGTTTTTTGATATGTATTGTACCCAGCACGAAGGAAAGAGTAACGCGGAAAGCAAAGCCAACACAGAACCCTCAACAAAAAGGATTGAAGCAGTCCTAGCCACATGCACTCGTCGAAAGAGAAACCCACCAAAACTGTTAAGTCATTAACACTAGGCAAGCCACACTGGGCCGCACAATCATAAAAAAGAAAAAGAAAATCTTTTGTACACGTCTATACAGAACATAAGGTTCATGTCGGCGTAGGCTCCCTCTTTCTCCAAGTGTGTAGATCCATGTCCACCCCATCTCACACCTTCAAAAAACAACCATCTTTGAACGCGACCAATGCGCAGGTGCTTCCCCTCGGCCTCCTGCTTTGACGTTGAGAGCATGCAGTGTCTCCCTCTGCCGCTGCACGAAGCCGCACCTCTTAGAATGCACATTTCAGTAAACGCATTTTATTAAAAAATCAAAAAGAAAGGAACAGATCAAATGTGTCGTGAGCACGATAGCTTATCAGAAGAAGGGAGAGGTAAGCGCTCGTGTTGCTCTGCAGCACAGCTCTCTCACGATTGCCTCAGCAGACACACATATGAATACTGCGTGTGTTTGTGATAGTGCGTTTCTCAGCAGCTTCTCTTTCTGCTCCCCTCTTCTTATTTTGCTTTTTTACTATTTCGCTTTCCCAGCGGGTTCAGCTGCGGCATCGATGATGGTTTCCGCCGCGACTGGAAACGGCTTGCGGTGATACATCTGTGCGTAGGTGAACAGGACTAGCTCAAAGGAGTAGATCTGTGTTGCTTTGCTAATCACACTACGCAGGATCTGCGGAGCCAGCCCCTTGTAAAATCCTAAGAGCCCGTCCGCGCGGTAGATGTGGCGCATGGTGGGCAGCACCTTGACGAAATCGTGCTTGCCGGTCACCTTGTTCACCGTGCGCAGGTGATTCATGACGACGTTGTACGGGTACGCAATGCTGACGGCGGCCAGCTTGGCAATCATCGTGAGCGACACCATCGCCGCCGATGTCCACCAAAATCCACGCTCGCCGAAGGTGCCCTCGTGCGTCACGCGCTTCAGCAGCTCGTACACCGTCCAGAAGCAGCCCTCCTCCACAAAGCGGCCCGCCACGTTGGTGACAGTGCCGCGGTAGAACCCGCGCACGCCGTCGCGCCGCATGACATCAGCGAACACCTGCCGAATCGTGAGTCGGTCATCGACCTGCACACGGGTGCGGACGAGAAAGAGCGGCGAGAGAGCCACGTTGGTCGCCGTGACAGCGCCAAAGGCACACAGCAGCGGACGTGCCTGCTCGCTGACGCCCATGTCGGTCAGCTCGTTCTTCAAGAAGCGGTAGGTGGGGAGGTAGATGGCGTTGGACGGCATGGAGGCCATGATGTTGGCGCCGAGGCCGCGGCTGAAGGCGTGCAGAAGCCCCTCGTTGAAGAGCTCCCTGGCCGTCATGAGTAAACTCTTGTGCGCTTTGCCGGTCGCAGCACGCCCGGCGGAGAGGCGCACGCGAATCGTGTCGAGCGGGTTCGTCGCACACGTCGAGCACACACCCGCGAAGCCGCCGGCGAAGACGGACACGACATTGTCCTCAGTCTTTGATGCGGAGGACATTACTCTAACAGTACAAATGAATATTTAAAAAAGGTAGTCTGTGACGGAGAAACAATAATAGGAGACCAACAGTAATGGGCTTGGAGAGACGGGAGAGGTGCGACAGAGCTGCAGGAATGCGGAGTAAGAATAGTATCTGGTGTAGATTGGTCAAGGCACTTGAGTTAATGAAGTCTCTTCTCGCCTTTCTGTATCGGTGCACGAAGCCCGCGAGTTGACTACAAAACGAGACAGCTGTCAGATAGTTGAATTGTTCACTATTGTGGGATAATATAACACACAACGTATCTTCTCTAACGGGGTGTTTGTGTGGTAATTGATAATGTCTAGTTCCTTTCGAGCAGTAAAGGAATCAAAAAAAAAAAAGAAGACACGGAGGGGGCCTGATTTGCAAAGAGCGGGTTTTTCTTCTTTTTTTTTGTAGAGAGGCTCGCAGAAGGTTTATAGTTGTGTATGATGGTGTATGGTGTATGATGTTGTATGGTGTATGGTGATGTGTGTGGATGTAAGAAACAGTCTAGAAATTTAAAAAGAAAAAAGAAAATATATTTATATAGCTGGCCGCTTGGTCTGAGAGGCCTCGTAGCGGATGTACTTCTCTAATTTAGCTGAGGCTGAGTCCGTGTGTGTATGCGTGTGTGCGTGTTGCACAGAGCATGTTGGGGCGAGTTGCGGAAAAGGAAAGTAAGGGAAAAGGGAAAGTGATCGCAGTGACAGGCGTATTTTTTTTTTTTTTAAACAAACAAACAAGGAACAACAGAGACGCAGCTCCAACAGAGTCGTGTCACATCCGCCACTCGTCGCTTTGTTTGGGAACACGAACCCGATCGCAGTGTTTCCTGCAGCTCTGGTAGGCTTGTGCAAGCACAGTTGAACGCATTCTGTTTTACAAGCATGCGTTTTTCGTCCAACTGAAGCTCCTCGAGACGACTGCACGGGTAGAGATTAAAAGGTGAGAGGGCGCGAATGCACGGCGGGCGTGCTGAATACGCTCCTGAAAAACGCAGATAGGCGAGACGCCTAGTTGCATCTAACTCAGCAGCAAACGCAACACAAGAGACAGGAATGTATCTACATGCGTAGACACACACACACACACAGAGAGATATATATATGCAATACATTGTGTACCTTAAGCAATGTACCTTAACCTTATTTTTTCTCCCGTGGCTTCTCTTTGCCCGCAGTGATTCATTATTGTCATGGGAACAGCTAAAGGAGGTTGTTTTTAAGCGCTCTTTAATTGTTTGTTTGCTTTCTTATGTTGTTGAATTAAGCATCCGAGTATTACGCGTGTTCAGTGAGTTAAAAAAAAAATTGAGAAACTTAGAGTTACCATTAAAAGACCGCACGGGTCACGTACAATACACACCTCAGCATCAAGCCACTCACAAAAAAAAAAATCAGACCTCTACACACGAGGAAGCTGAACAACGAAGAAGGATGCTAATGCAGGCGCAGTGGTGCGTCCACCGCAGCCTAGTGCTTCTTCACGCGCTTCTTGTGACGCGACTTCTTGTTGCGCGTCTTGCCCTCACCGTGCTTAAATGGCGCTACTCCCTTCTCCGCACGCGACGCCGCCCGCCTCTCCTTCGCGGCCTCGCGGATCTTGCGCTGCTTGAGCTTCTTCACCACACCGGCATTCACCTTCTTCTCGCTCTTCTTGCGCAGCTCACGGGCACGCGCCTTGACCTTCTCCGTCTCCCGCGCCTTCCTCTCTCGCTCAAGACGGCGCACCTTCTTCTGGCGCTCAAGAATGCCGCTCTCCTCGCGCTCCAGGTTGGACAGTTCGTTCTGGAAGTGGTTGATAGTTACCTCCGCCTCCTTCTCATAGACCCGGCGGGCCTCCACATCGCGCTTCTTGCGCTCCTCGCGGCTCAGACACCACTCCCGCTTTGCCTTGGCCGTCACCTCGTCCAGGAAGCCGTCCCCGGTGGCACCGTAGCGCTTCTCAGCCTGAGCGATCTTCTCCTCCAGCTGCTCGGCGGCCAGCTGTGTGCGAATCACAGGAAAGATCTCGTCCAGCTCCTCCGTGGCCTTCGCCAGCAACGCATCCGGCACGTCACGGCGCTTCACCGTGGCCACCTGGTGCTCGTTGATGGACCCGCTCACCGAGAGAATCTTCCGCATGATGTCGGCGTCCTCGGTCTCGTGGACAAGCGAGACGGCGGTGCCGGTCTGCCCGATGCGAGCGGTGCGGCCGACGCGGTGGATGTAGGCTGTGAGGGTGGGCGGCAGGTCGTAGTTCAGCACCGTGGCCACGCCTTCAATGTCCAGCCCACGCGAGGCCACATCCGTGGTGATCAAGTACCGCACCTCGTTGCGCGCAAACTTCTCAAAGGCGGAGAAGCGCTCCTCCTGGAGCTGATTGCCCTGAATCTCCGCCGCAGGGAGGTCCAACGCGTTGAAGACGAGGGCTAAGCGATGCGCAGTGGTGCGGTAGCGGCAGAAAATGATGGTCTTGTCCTTCAGATAGTTCTGGCAGAGAGCCACCAGGTAGCGCGTCTTCACCTTGGCGATGTGGTCCGCCTCGTTCTCACTGGGATGCGTCACGGCACCGTCCTCGTCGCCACGCTCGGCCTTGGCCGCCTCACGCCGGCGCTTCGCACGCAGCCGCTTGTCCCGCGGCGTCTCCCCGGCCATCCCCTCTTCCGCTTTCGCCTCCTCGGCGCCGTCCGCCGAGGCTGCCGCGGTCTCCGGGGCGGTGGTGCGGATGCGCACAAACTGCTGTCGCAGCCTGGACTGCAGTGCTACGTGCCCAATGTCCACGTTGACGGGCTTGAAGAGGTGCTCCTTGGCGAACTCGTCGACCTCCTCCGTCATGGTCGCCGAGAACATCAAAACCTGACGCGTCTCCTCCGGCACGTGCTCCAAAATGTCCAGCACCTGATCTTGCAGCGTCACTGTCAGCATCTTGTCGCACTCATCAAAGACGACGACCTCCACGCCGGTCAGGTCCAGTCCCGCACCGGCCTTGTAGTTGTGGATGTAGTCCACAAGGCGGCCGGGCGTGGCCACCAGGATGTCAGGCACCGCGTCCAGTGCAGCCTCCTGCGCCGCAGGGGCCACTCCACCAATTGCCAGCGCCACCGTCAGCCCCGACGTGAACTGCAGCAGCTGCGTCAGCATGTCATGGCACTGCACACCCAGCTCGCGCGTGGGCATCAGCACGAGTGCGCGAATAAAGCGGCGGCGGCTGTTCATCGTCGTCGCCTTCTGCGGAGGCCGGGTGAGCAGCAGGTGTGCGAGGGGAAGAAGAAAGGCGGCGGTCTTGCCCGATCCCGTCACGGCTCGCGCGCAGACATCCGCCCCGCGGAGGACGGCGGGGATGGCCTCCGCCTGCACCGGTGTGGGAGCGATGTAGCCGAGGTGTGACACCGCCCGCACCAGCGCCTTGCACAGGCCCAACTCCAGCCACATCACCGTCTCCTGCGTCTGCTCGCTGCCGGCTATCACCGGAGCGGCAGACGCCCCACGCCGCGTTGCCGCCGCCGCCTCGTCACGGCCGCTGGGCAGCGCGGAGGAGAGAAGACCGGAGGGGGCCGCCGCCCCGTCCACAGGCGCTGCAGCAGCCGGAGTGGAGCTCCACGCCGCCGTGTTGCGAGCACGGCCGCCCGTGAGGCCGCTGAAGAAAGATGACGTGTCCTGGACGAGCTCGTCTGAGGTGGGGACCGCTGCGGCTGCGTGGGGAGCAGCACGGCCACCACGGAAGCCACCACCTCGACCACCTCGGCCACCTCCGCCACCACGACTACCTCGACCACCTCCACCACCACGTCCACGACTACCACCACGTCCACCGCGGCCGCGGCCTCCTGATGAACGGCCTCGACCTCGCATAGGAGAGAATAACACGCTCTACACCTTTACACAGGAACAGAAACGCCTGAGATGGCTACAGGCGTGAAGCGAAGAAGAAGAGTGTATGATTGAATGTTGTGTGTGCATGTGCGCAGGTATGATGATGTAAGAGTGAGAGAAAAAAAAGACCAAAGGTGAGGGGTAACAAAAGAAAAAAGAATACGTGAAGACACACAGAGCCGACGTCTATGTCGGGGTCAAGAACCCCTGCACAATTACCCTGAAAGCATGAGGCGGAAACGAGCTACTCCCACAATCGCAGTGGTAAGTCCTCAGTGCAACATGGACCATAACTCATAAGTTTTATTTATTGTCCCTCTGACACGTATCGCGGCACACCAGCTCTTACAGATAACAATGACAGCGGGAGGACAGACGAATGTAATTGGCCACGCGTAGCTTGTGAAGGCAGATCAGAAGCGATGATGTGTTTATTCTGTGGCTCTCTCGCTGTCTCTCCCTCTATTTGTGTGGCGTTGGTCTCAACTTCACCGTACAGACACACACACACATACACACATACACACATAAACACATACGCCTTTCTTTTGATCTTAATGCGCCGCCTCAGAGCGTTGCGAGCGGCGTTGTATCTGTGCGTGTAATTCCGGTTGCATCTCCATGTGTGTTTTTGTGTGTGTTTTTTATTTTACTTTCAGTTCCGTAATACAGCAAGCCTACCATGACAAGTAAACCACATTGTTATAATTTTTATTGTGCCGTTGTTTTGCTTTGTTTGTTTGTTTGTTTGCTTTGCTTTTCCTTTTAGCGTGGTTTCGTCTCACTTGCAACGTTTGATGTTGGCCTTCGTGCGCTTGAGTTTCTTTTGGGTGGTGCAACGCGTTCAACCGTGCAGGCGAGAGCTGTAAAGAAAAAAGAGAAGAAAAAAAAAATAACTACGAAAACTACAGACAGAAGTTTAAAAAAAAAAAAAAAGATACACCCAATAAAAGGAACAAAGGTACTGTTATGAGACCCGATAAGCTATCCCATCCCCACTTGCTTATACGAATTCACCAACGCACGTGCCGACACGCGCCACTCTCGATCCCCTCGCATCAGAGAGAAAAAAAAGACGATCAGGAATGCAAAAGGGAAAACGAGAAGAGACAACGCGAAAAGCACGCGCTGTCACTTGCAAAGAAGTAGGCAGACTCGTGCACGACCACGAGTTGGTGCCACCTCCGATGCAGGGACACCCTTTCGTTGGTGCAAAGAAAAGAAAAGGAAGAAAGAAAGAACAAGTTTGCCTGCCTCTAGCACCGTCACAAATTGAGTAGAATTTCTAGCCTCTTTTTTTTTCTTTTTGATCTCTCTTGCGGAGCGGAACCACGCAAGTGTGTGACTAGTTCGTCTTCAAGCACCTCCTCAGCACTGTTCCACTCCCCTCAGCAACGTGCGAGAACAAAACTTTTTTTTTTTTAATGTTGCGTGTTTGTATGTGTATGTATCTTCGCTCTTCCGAAGGTCCGCACGTGACGAGGGGAAGCAAGGAAACGACCAGGAAGTCAGACGCACTCCGTGTCACGCACACAGTAAAGTTCAATATATATATAATAAAAACACATATCTATTTTGCCCTACACCATTGCAAGATTTTCTCAGAATAATAAGGAGCATAGACAAACCTAAACTTACAACACAGTTACACACAAACACACACACACATACTTATATATAATAACAGATACATTTATATGTGTGTGGAGAAACATCAGCGGAGGAGCACCGAGCGATCAGTGAGAAGAGCGACGGTGCTCCTCCTAAATCTGGCTCTGTGTTGTTCTTGTTTTTGTCTTTTTTTTGTTTTTTTGTGTTTTTTCTGCGGTGGAAAGTGGAGAAGGCTGAGCGAAACGCACCTCCCGGGTATAAAAATAATCGAAAGAACAACAAGAGGAGACAGTTAGAAATAAGATAAAAAAATTGAGGGGCGGACAGAAATAAAAAAAAAAAAAGTGCAGTGCCGAAGCCCGCTTACCCTCATAAAAAAAAAAGAAAGAAACACACAAAAGAAACAGCATTGAAGTCATTTTTTTGCGTTTGTCTGTTGAGGTACACAAACGAAAAAACAAAACCTGTTGCGGCATACTTCTTCTTTTTCTATCGTCTTCTTCAATTGGAAAAAAAAATTAAATTGGTTACTTCTCTGAGTCTCTGCAATAAAACTTCAAGTTTGCGATGAAACGCAAATAGGAAGATAAAAATAATCAACTGAATTTTTTAAAAGTTTTCACTCAGCGTTCGGTCGCATCGGGGTCCACATGCACCAGTTCGTTCTTGCGCCGCCGTATGACGGGTCCTCTCTTTCTTTGTCTCACTGGAAATAAACACAGAAGAAGAAATAAAAAAGTTATAATGAGAGAGAAAAAAAAAACCTGTTCTGCTGTCTGAAGTTCCCAGCGTTCTCCGCGTTGGTTGAGGCAAAGATATGTCCTTTGCCGACCACGTGAGAACGCCTGCGGCGACAAGTGGCAGTTGACATGCACACGCACTAGCAACGCCACCTACGTGTGTACACACACACGGGTGCTCTGTTTTTTTTTTTTTTTTGTTTGTTTGTTTGTTGTGTTTTAGAAAAAAAGAAAAATACAGGGGAGCTTAAATTTGGAGAGGAAACAAAAAAAAAGAACAGATAGCACCAAGCGCGAGTTTGCATCCGTGAAGGTTGCGATTCTCGTGTCAGCCTGTGCGAGAGCACAATGGTCACGGAGAGATGCGCTACCCATTCACTCGTGCATATTTGTGTACATTCATGGCAACACAAAACAAGCGCTTGTCACAACCGCACGTCCCGCGTTAAAACATAAAAATAAAATAAACCTCACCCGCTGGACTTCACGTGTTCTTCCGTGGAGCGCCGATGCATTCACGCACATCCGCAACGCAACACACACTCTAGAAGAAGACGAGAGGTCGGAAACATTTGAGGTGCAGGAGGTGCAAATTACTTTTTTTATTTCGCGAGGACTCGAACTTCGAAAAAACGTAAAATAGGGGACAGAGCAACATAACAGAGTGAGAAGGAGAGAGAGGCGAACAACGCATGACTACTACGGTCAGTGGAGGGAAATAAAAATAAGAGAAAAAAGAAAAAAAAAAGAAATGTGTGTGGCGTGTGGTGCGGTACCATAGCACGAATGTGGCACAGAGCGAGCTGTGCCTATCCTCTCCGTTACTTGTCCTTCTTGGCTAGAAAGGGAACGCAAAAGGTAGGAAAAAAAAGAAGAAGAAGAGTGTAGACTGAAGCAGTGCTACAATAATAATAAAAAAAGAAAAAGAAAAGACTCTTGCCCTCATCAACTACTTCAAAACGAGAAGCACCGCAATAAACGCGGGAGGGAGGAAAGAAGAAGCGGAGGGCACTTCGCAGCGAGCGGCACCTTCGCGTCCTCCTCTACTTGAAAGTTTGTGTGCTGACCTTCGTGCGTTCAGATGTGCTGAACACACTCCGGTCAGGACGCGCACTGCTCGCACATCTGCCAGGTCACAACCCGTTCACCTACTCCGCGCATGTCCGTGTGGTTGACGTCTAGCTGCACAACACCAAGAAGAAACAAAATCGCGCACGGGGATCGCTCCTCCTTTGTATTTTTTTAACGCGTTGTTTTTTTGTTGTTGTTCTGTATGTGTCTGACGTCATCTGCCAACGACAGCGTAGCCATATTGTTACCAAAGTGAAAGTCTACGCAGACGAAGAGAGATGGCGCAGCGGCCAGATACACGCACACGAGACGCAGCAGCGGCGAAAGGCAAGAAAGGCAGTTGACGACACACAGGCACACACACACACACACACACACACAGACACACCAGATGTGCCTTTCAATGAGTCTTTTCATTTTCACTTCTTCATTCACTTTGCAACTCTGGACTCCTCAATTTCATTCATCTTGACGTTCCGAAGATGCACTTGCGAGCGTCCTCCTCATTTTTGGAGATGAGCGTTCTCATTAAAAAGGGGCAAAAAAAAGGAAGCTAAAAAACTTCAGAGAAGGAAGCCATAATCATTGTCAACGAGCAACATGCATGGCACGATCATGCGAGTACCTGCACACGATGCGTGTATCCCTCGCGGGTCTACCCGCGGGAGCTCCATAATCCTCAGGCGTGCAGCGGAAAGAGAAAAAAAATTCACACATGAACACACGCGCACACAACAACCTCGACCTTCAGCTGCAGAGACATCGATAAGTCAACACTGACTTGAACCTTTGTCTGCGAGTACAGGGGAGGCGAGATATATAAAGAAAGAAAGAAACGTGGTAATAAAAAGAAAAGCAAATATTAAATAAATAAATAAAAACTCTGCGTGGTGAAAGCTATAAAAAGAAAAAACACAAATGAAGCGAGAGAAGTCTCTTCAACTCAGCCATCTGCTCAGCCCCCCAGATAAATAAGAAAGAGGGGGGGACTAATAGACCGTACGCGGTGTGTTTGTGTGATTCGCCTCTCCTATCGTGAGAGTTATGAAGTACGTGGCTCTAACACCAACAAGAAAGGAAAACAAAAACACTGAGATACGGTAGCAGCTAGACTTGTGGGTCTTGAACACCACACTCCGTCTATCTGACTCAACCTCTTTTTTGTCTTCTTCTCTGTGTGTTTGTACACGAAACAGCAGCTTCGCAATCGTCGCCGCAGCACGTGCTTTTCCTTCTATGATGGTTTAGGTTTTTTTTTTTATTACTGAGCGGCAGAACCGTTCCTTCATTCATCTTCACGAAGAGCCGACACACACAAACAGGTGGAGAAGTAAAGGCGAACAACAAGAACGACCACCAGCACCGCGCAGCCGAGAGAAATTTAGAAAAAAAAACTTAAAGAAAGTGCAATGAACGTAGGGCGTAAAAGACGGTACTTCTTCTTCTCTGTGCAAGATCTTTTGTTTGTTTCTGAAACGTCGCTGTCCATCGGTTGTCTCTTCCCTATCTGCGCATACGTTGATACAATCGCACAAAAGTAAGAGGACACACTACACATACACACACGCACAAACATGCACGCCCGTGTTCAGCTTAGAAAACAACAATCAACGGCGTTAAGTTGTGGGGCACACACACACACACACACACACACACACTCGCACGGCAAGCTGCATGTACAGATGGAGTCGAGATGGGTCTTGTCGCGCATACACATGCAAGCAACTCTCCCCCTCCTCCCTTCATCTGGGTGGTGACCACAGCCATTGTGTTCTTCTCCGTTTCCTCGCTGAGGCATGCACGTCGATTTTGCGTGTGCGTGTGCACAAGACTGGCAAGGGAGATATAAAAAAAAAAAAAGACAAGCAAGAGAGAGAGAAGCGCTCTCAGCAATGGAAACGCGCCAGCAGAACAATAATCAAAAAAAACACACAAGAGCACACAGAAGTCTGTACCTTTCCCCTCTTCTTCACACAATCTCCTCTTCCCGCGCGAGTGTGGTGGCAGGCGGGTTGACCAAAAGACACGCACACATCGTGGTTAAGGGGAAGGCAATAGAAAATTTAAAAATCAAAAGCTATATATAGATGAATGAAAATCAAATACCACCAGAGAGTTTTCAAAACTTCACTTCTCTTTTACTGTGTTGCTTTTTCTTTTTCTTTTTGCGACCAGACGGCAGACCAAGTTGAAGCGGTCCCATCTCCCATCCTGGTCTACGCGCACTGAGGAATACGTCCGGTCATCCCGTATGGGTTGTGGCGGTACTTGGAAGGCTGGCCCTGGCTGCACGTCGCTGAGAAGCGGCAGTGGCAGTAAGCGCTCTCGCCGGCAACACCCTGAACGAATTCGCCCACGTGCGGCGCTACGATGCCGTACAAGTTGATCGGCTGCTGCGCCTGCTGGGTCGGGTACCCGTACTCGGCACGGCTGGCATCGCTGTAGCAGGGGTCGTACTGGTAGGCGCTGTAGGGCGATTGGTAGGTCTCGTTGCGCGTGTTGTGCTTGGGCAGCGAGACCATCACCGTGCGCCGGCGTGGACGCACCACCGGCGACGTCGGCGTGGGCGTTGGCGTGGCATCCGAGTTCGCCGCGGACTCCGAGAGAATGCTGGCGGTGAAGGAGTTGTTGGAGGCCGTCGAGGGTGTCTGGACCTTCGCTTCCACTGCCTCCGCGCAGTCCAGGCGCTGCAGGCCGGTGACCTTCAGCACCTCCACGTTCTTCTCCTCGGTCTGCAGCTCGTGCTCACCGTGGGCAAAGGCGCAGCGGCCAGCGTAGGGGCACTCCTCGCCCTTCAAGAAGAACTGGCACAAGCTGGTCTTGTACTTGGACGGCTTCACCTCAGCGTGCTTGTTGGCCTTCGGCATCTTGTGTGGGTGTGTGTGTGTTAAAGGGAAAGTTGAAGGCGTGAAGAACAAGAAAAGCAAAATGAATATAAATCAAAAGTAGAAAGAGAGAGTGGAGACTTGCGGACAAGTGAGAAAACTGAGAGGAGAGCGAAAATAATAAAAAAGGAATTAACTTGAAGACGAAAATGAAATGGCTTGAAAGAACTCGAGAGAACTGCGAAGGCCCGGAAACACATAAAAACAGAGAGAGAGAGAGCGAGAGAGATGTAGAAGTACGTTATGCAATGCGGAGAGAAATTAATTGTTTAAAAGCACAAGGAGAAGACGGGAATATGTATAAAAGGTGATTGGTAACGAAACAAGAAACGCGGAAGATGGGCAACAGAGAGAGGGGTAAATTCAAGACGAGAAGAGCAACAAGGAGCCGCACTAACGCACAAACCTTCGACGCAGAGGACCGGGTCTTTCAGACATCGGTACGTGCAAAGCAGGCAGGTAAAAAGACGAGGCATCACCAGCAGAAGTGCTACACGCGACCTGCAGCCCTTCCAATCGGCCTCACCTCACACGGAAACACGCAAACAAACACGCATAGAATCCTGAGGCAGTGAAATCTCGGACCAGACGAGCTCCTTCACGCAAGCAGGGCGAGGCCTTGCAACATCTTCTCTAATTCCTTCGCTAAGAAACCCGCATCTGTTGCGTCTTTAAAATACTTGTCATTTTAGTTTCTTTTGTTTGTTTTAATAAATTGTTTTCCCATTTTCTTTGTTCAACGCTTTCATTGTATCATTGCGCACCTGCGGGACTGCCATGCGCTTAGCCACATACACGAACGCATCGCGAACGTGCGTGCGTCGCACACAACGAGCTCAAAATTAAGAAACAGGCGCGCGCAAAGAAGGCTGAGATGGCATAAATCAGAAAGTGCGCGTTAACGAGTAGAGATAATGCTGCATCCATACAGACGCTTTAAAGAAAAACAAAAGAGGAGACACAAAAGTCAAAAGGCAAGGGAAGAGGGGGTGTCGAGCAACGCATGCGATGTTGGTAGTTTAAAAAAAAAAAAAAAATCAAAGTCTGATGCCGATAACACGTACTTACGCACGTGCTTGGGTATTCATACACCATCACACACCGAGCTACGTACCCACCTAATCAAAAACAAAAAAAAAATAGGCGTTCCATGGAAGTGAAGGGCACCTTACGGACCTAGCCAGAAGCGGGCAGCCTCTCGTATGGAACTTGTGCAGGCACGTGAAGCCTCATGGGCACAGTCGCTGAGGCCCACCCGGCCCACTCTCTTGCTCAACTAAGTTTAATGCTAGAAGCTGCTTTTTTTTTTTTTTAGTGCAGCCTCGAGCCCTTGGAAGCAATCCGTTTCTTCCTGTGCACTGCACTCTCCAACCTTTTTCATGAAGGAGATGCGCTCCTTACTCAGTTCTCTTCTCCGCATATACAAGGTCTCCCAGCTTCAGTTGAGATGAAGCCCCGGGTCGGCGCAAACTTGCTCAAATACATGTATACTTCTAAAGGGGAGGGGTCCAGCTCCTGAACGCCTTGCCGGTATGAAGGCAATGGAAAACATTTAGAGCGTGAAGAACAACGTAATAAAGAAGCAATAGGCGACACGTACAATGTTAAGCCGCGAAGAGAAAGGGAAAAGAAAAGAAAGAGATAAGAGAGAGAGGCCCGGCGTACAACGAACATCAACTCACAAAAAGCAAAAACAAAAAAGAGATATGATAACAATATCTCCCGTCAGAAAAAAAAAAAAGCACACTACAGCTTGAAATAATAGTTGGCGGCTGAACAGAGGCCGGTGAGTGGTGAGACTGGAGCTTACGCATCAGTCACCGCACTTACCCATCTCCCTCATCAGCCCTGTTTTTCAAAACACTAAAAGAAAACAGAAGTAGAGAAATAAAAAAAAAAAAGAGATGAATGTAGAGTTATTATTTGTCCAACTCTCTGCTAGAGAGGTATTTCCGGCGTCGTGTCTTGAGCTTCCAACGCACAAACCAAGCTTGCAAACAGCGCCTCTCTCTCTCCCCATCTTGTGGCCCCGTTCTTCTGCCTCGGTGCGTTCTGCCACTCCCTCTCCTCAACAGCTCGGTTGCAGGACAGAAAGTGAACCACATCAGCAGCAACGCAGCGCCACACATGCGCGCCGAGAGCTAACTGTGTATGTGTGTACGTGTGTGTGTGTGTGTGTGTGTGGGTTGTCGCGCGTCGAGACGCCTGCCAGTTATCAGGCATGCTGCTCGCTAGACGCACTCATCGCACTCGGTGCGGCACACAGTCTGGACAAAACACAGCACAACTCAATAGCACGACGAGGTTTTGAGAAATAAATTTACGAGTCAGACAGAAATACATATCAAAAACAAAAAGGAAACAAGTGCACCGAACAGAAGTTTTTTTCAGATCACGGAAAAAAAAAAAAAGACATAAAATACCCAAAAAAAGATACTTTCTTGTTTGTTTACGCTAAGGTAGACTCCTTATTGAGGCCTTTTCTTCTATCAGAGGAAACACTTCCCTTATGAATACTTCTGCAATGGATGGTTGTTGGGGGGCTGAGTAGGACACGGAATTGCCCAAAGTCTGCGAGTGTATAACACAACGTATACGGGTTGGGCCGTTGACCAGCAGAGTATGTGGTAACCGCACTCCCCGCAAAGACAAAACGAGAAAGAAAAAAAAAAAACACGTTGCCTCCATCATACTCATTGCTTCTTTTTTTTTTCTCTCTCTCCTTCTGTTTCTGCTTTTGTTTGTGCGGATGCTGTCTTTGCTTATTTGTTTATATAAAGCAGTAGTATTTTCCATGTCTGTTTGCCACGTACATGACCACCATGGCTGCTTCTGATAACCTCAGTGTCATGGCAGAACAAAAGAAACGCTTTCCTTTTAGCTGCTTATGTTTTCATTCTTTATGTCCCCCTGATTAGAAATAAAAATTACTAGAAAGAAGAAAAGTAAAACTGCGAAGGGAAAACCACTAAGCGCAGAAGAAAAAAAAAAAAGATTAACAGAGATAGAGTAATAAAATTGGGCCACACAGCCCGTCAGCCACCTCTCGCCATCGACCCACTTCATAGACAGACAAAGGATGCTCTTCGTCGCAAAGCGCACACTACATACACACACGCACACACACACACATACACAAGTCTCGTCATCCTAACACATCATGTGCAGAGGTGCTCCTGCAGCTCGAACAATACAGAGGATGGGAGAGAAAGAGAGAGCCGTGCAAGTGCGGAAATAGGCGCCTGCGAGGACGAATACGCAGAACCAAAAAGAAAAAATGTCCTGCAAAAGGTATGGAGAGGAGCAAAGACGAAGATGAAACAATAAATAAAATGAAGCAAAAGTCTGCTGATCGTGAGTGGTGCGCGAACAGGAGTTCAAGGGGTAAGGGGGCGGGCTGAGCTGGCACCCGTCCGCGCAGGCTAGAGTCAACGTCAAAGAGTTGTTGTGGCGGGACGCTTAACATCGACAACACGTCGTGCTCGTGCGCGTGCGCGTGGCGGCCGGCGCGGCAGTCGCGCTCTTCGGTTTCGTGAGGTGCACGTCACCCAGCTGCAGCGGGACGTAATACACACCATCCGCCGTGCTGATCGCCGGTGTCGCCGTTCTGGTCGGCGCGGTCACGTCGCTGAGTAGGCTGCTGGTGAGCTGTCCTCCCTCATCTGTCGCCACCATGGCCGCAGCTGGCGTGGCAGGCACGCGTGGGAGGAGCGGAGGCAGAGCGAAGAGGCTGCACATGCACCTCGCTTTGTCCAGGCAAAAGCAGTGTCGTGGCTGGACGCCGGCGTTAGCGGAGATGAAGGGCGTGAGACGCAGGGAGTTGGGCGTGTCGCAACCGCGGCCGTCCTCCTCACTCTCTGAGTCAGCCGAGGAGGTATGTTGGCGCTCCGTGTTGCCATCCAGTGAGGCCACCGCGGGGTCAAGAAATTCCATCAGTGAGTGCAGCTTCAGGGGGACATTTGCAAAGTCATCGAGGTCCTCCTCGTCAAGAAAGGCGCGCGTTGACATGATTGCTTCTTGCTGGTGTTGTTGTTGCTGTTGTTTGTTTGTTTGCTGCTTGGTGGTGGGGCGCGTGTTACCGAAACACGGGGAAGAGGTGAAAAAAAGAGAAAAAGAGAGAGAGCTGTGACGCAGCGTGGTGACGTCGAAGAGGCAACCTTTCCTCTTTGGGCTCTTTTTTTTGTTTTTAAGACACTTTCTGTGAGTTTGAGAGACAAAAACAAGAATACGAAGAGAAGAATAATATTTGAGCAGGCCGAAAGGTCGTCCAACAACACTGAAAGACTCCTGTGGCAAGAGAGAAAAAAGCAGAAGAAAGAAGAAAAAAAGAGAGAGTAATAAGATCAAATAACAAGTTAACAAGGCAGAAACAATATTATTTACTTTCTCCGTTGAAGGTTAGCCTAACACTTTGATTCGATGCGAGCTTTATGGCACTGATCTGGCCAAAAACATATACAGATATTTATAAGAATAATCGCAATATTTTATCATCATATTCATGATGTGCGCGCGCAAACACACGTGTGCGTGTGACGGTAACGAAGCGCGTGACAGAGAGAACCAGTGATGAACAAAGAAGAGAGAAGAACACAGAAAAAGGTGGACGATGTGCATCAAGCGGTGGAGGAGAGGAGAGAACCTCGGCGATGGCTTTAATAAGCAATACCAGAGAAGGGCTAAGACGGGAATAGCTGGTTTTCGAACAAGCAACGAAGTCTGGGGCCACAGAGTGCGCTCTGTGCGAAGCTGCCAGCGCGCAACAGGCAGAGTTCTCTTCTGGAAACCAGCCGGCAGGCATGGCCTGCCACGTTGGCCACCGCCTGTGAAAACGTGCTCTCGTCCTTTGCTTTGTGAATAAGGTGTGCGCAAACACACTCCCCATTAACCACCGCCTTTACTTGCTTGTGTATGTGTGCGTGTGGGTGTTGTGCAGGCTACTATTGCGTTGGCTGATCTTTTTCATGGAAAAGAAAGATTTAAAGCTTTCGTTTTCTTTTTCTTTTTTCGCTGAGAACAGTTGAGTCAAAAAGACAACTACGAAAGCTAAACAAGAGAAGGGAAAAAGAAAACAAAAACAAGGGCAAAAACCAAAGGTGACACACATGGAGAACTTTAAGATGGTACGGAGACAGCTAACCAGAAAAGAAAAAAAACACTAACTTTTCTTAGATTTGAAATTGCCGTTGTATTGACGTTTTCTCCGCAAGCACGGCGCATTCATGCACACAAGGAATAACTAAAAACAAGAGCAAAATGCGCGTCAACAACACGCACAGACACACACACGCACGTACAGGATAACAAGCAGTTGAAAAACAAACGCCGAGGAAGCACTGAGGAGCAGCGTAAAGCCCCTTCATCGACAGAGAGGTAAAAAAAAAAAAGGGATACAGTGCACAGCGATGAACATCGCTAATGTGGGGTACTGCGCAGCTGACCTGGCCGTCACCAGAGCAATTCGGCACAAAAACAATCATTTTTTTGTTTGTTTGTTTTTAGTAGTGACAAACAAACAGGTGGCTCTGAATACAACAGCTTCCTGCGTCGAGCCACTATCCCCTATTTCTGGATCGCGTGTTTGTGCGCATCGAATACAGAAAATACACACAATCATATATACCACACAGTTTCTTGTGGACTACTCACACGAGTAGGCCGTCAGACTGGCTGAATGAGGATAAGGGGAAAGAAAAGACCGCATATCAGCACCACTGCGCTCTCTCAAGTGTAAAGACGAAGAGACGGTGACTGTGCGAGGCGATGGCCCACACACACAGACACAAAAAACAGGCACGGCACGCAAAGACAAAGACATCAACGTAGCGCGAAAATCAGAAGAAAAAAACATGTGAATATAAGAAACCCGCAAGACAGCACAAGCGCCACTACGAGGAGGCGGGAAAACGCTATCGTCGTCGCTGCCTGACGATACCACTCAGGCTATTGACTATAAATATAAATATATAGAGAGAGAAAGGACCGGAAGGGAAATTTAAAGCTAGCAAGGAAGAGCGAGACAAGCGACATCCCCCACAGCACGGCCGATGCGTTATCGCATCCGCACTCAGAGGTCTCAACCACTTCCTCTCGGTTGTGCTCCCCCGCTTCTTTCACCTTTCTCCCCCCTTTACCTTCAAAAAAAAAAAAAGAGGCTTTGCTCTCTTGCCCACGGCACGTGTCCATCAGTTTAACACACAAGAGAGAAGACAAACGCTCGCCGTTGACCTTCGACAACGCCCCAACCCCCTTAAACAATGAGCGGTGAAATAGACGGACTCAGTACATCGTGCACCTCTCTCATGCGCTATTTTTCGTTTAAAGCGAATTAAAAAAAGACTTGGTCAATTTAAGAACTGTGAGAGAGCAAATATACACAGAAGAAAAAGTGTATTGCTTCATTCTTTTGTGTTCGTCTGTTTTCTTCGTGTTAGATGTGGATGTGCTACGCGTGCCCACCCTCTTTGTTTGTTTTTTTTGTGTTCGTCTGTTGTTGTTGTTGTTGTTGTGCGCTGGTGGCCATGAAGAAGCACACGTAAAACGTCATGCAATCGCCTCTCAGCAAATCGCATTCTCCCTTGAATGGAGCTGATTGTTGGCCGGCGCAACAGCACTCAAGAAACTTCACGGAATGCAGACAACCGCAAACCGCACGTACACCAGAAAAAAAAAATTAAGAGAGAAACAAAACAAACGAAGACGCACGACCTTTCTTCGCCGTGTATGCGAAAGCAAGAGAGCCGCAACCTTGTGGTGGGGGAGTTATTATTACGCTTTTCCTCTTATTGGGAGAACCACAGTTTCACACAACACTAGCAACATTATCAGTTACAGAAGTGGAGGCAAGCCATAACTCAACAAGAAGCACAAATACACATGTGCTTGCGGGAGCACGTCACCATACACAGAAACACACACACGTTAGATGCAGTACTCCGCGTCGTTGTCGCCAGCCTCCGGCTCAAGAACGGAGTGCTTCTTGCGGCCCGGATTGAAGCGCACGCCGAGGCCAAGATCCACAGCACCGCAGACCGTTGTCGGGCTGTCTGGGAGGGCCGCACCCGCGTGGCCGCCGCCCTCCGCAGTTCCGTCCGACTCCCCATTCGACGCCGCCGAGCCCATCCGACTGGCCTGCGCGTTCGCCGCCGCCGCTGCCGTCGTGGCCGCCGCGTTCGAGGACGTGATGTACACCAGCGTGTTCTTCTCGGCGCAGTAGAGCAGCACAGAGCCCGACTCCGCCTCCGCAGCGCACGAGCTCTTGAACTGGTTCGTCATGACCGGCGCGCGTCGCCTCGGTGGTGCCGACGCGCCGCCCGCGCGAGACACCTGGCACACCACCGCGGGCTTGCGCTTGCTCTCCAGCGCCGTAGTGGTCGTAGTGGTGGTCGTCGTCGTCCGCGTCTTGGACTTGGGATCGCTTTCCATCAGCACGGGCCTGTGGTTCAGCGCCGAGGTGACCGGCTGGCTGACTTGAGGGAGGTGCGCGGCGATGGACGCCGGGGGAGCCGCAGCGGGTGGCGGTGCGGCCGCGGCAACCGTCGAGGCGGCCTTCGCCGTCGCGGCGCTCTCCTCCTTGGCCGTGTGCAGCCACCGCTCCAACGCGCCGGTCCAATCAAAGTCGCTACCGAAGGCGCCGTCGTCGTCGTTGTCGCGTGCGGGGCCGCGCTGGCGCACGAGCTCGTCGAGTGGGATGGCGGTGTAGCTCGACCCACCGATGCCAAGGCCGGAGAGCAGCGCGTTGTAGTCCCTGCTGGAGTCCTCAGCGGCTGTGGCGGGCTGCGTGGACGCGGTGAGAGGGTTCACACTGCCCCCAGCCGGTCCCCACAGCGCGTCGCCAACCGTCTTGCCGGCGACGCCGCTGCCGTTCCCACCATCACGACCACTGCCCGCTCCATCAGCGACGTTGTTGTGCGTCAGGGGGATGTGCACGATGGTTGGCGGGGATGGAGCAAACTTGGGCTGCTGGAAGGCCGAAGGCGGTTCAGCCACGTTGTCTCGGTCAGTTCTCGCTGTGGCCGAAGGTGGCGTGTCCACCCGAGACGCACTCATGCGTGCCGTTGCCGCCGTTGCGTGGGAGGTGTTCTCGCTGGTGCCCAACACTGGAGAGTGCAGCTGTGAGGCGTACCCTGACGTTGGCTCCACCGTGGTGTTGGGGTGGTAGTTCTTGATGTTGCTCGGCACCACGAAGCCGCCAGAGCCGGACTTGTGTGGCACCACAATCAGTCGTGGCTGCTGTGAGTGCGGTGGTGCCGCAGCAACGACAGGGCCGCCACCGTGCGGCTCCGTCTGTGCAGCTGCCGGGGTGGCTGCGGCCGGCGTGGACGCGCCGCTCATCGCCGCACCGGCAGCGGCCATCAGTCCGTAAACGTACTGCGGGGAGGCGACTTCGGCTGGTGGGGCGGCTGACGTGTTTGCGGAGTGGCGGCCGTGGGTGTGCGCCATGGTGTTGCTGCTCACGACGTGTCGCTGCGGCTGCCGTGGACGGCGCTTCGCCTCCTCGGCGGAGGACGTGCTGATGCCGCCGGTCAGCGTCTCCGCTGTGCCACGCCGCTGGCTGGACGTGGGGTAGGGACTGTTCGGGACTGAGGTCTGCGGCGCAGGGGTTGGCTGCGGTGGGGGCGGGGGCGGGGGGAAGGACAGCGGTGGCGGTGCGCTCGTGGGGTAGACCATTGGGCTCTGCATGTGCGGCACGACGTTGATGGCGTGGTGGTTGTTGTTGATGACGGAGAAGGGGTGGTTGCCCACGGTGGGAATGTAGTAGGGCATGCCAGACATGGCGGGCAGGCCGCCGTAGGCCATGCTGAGGTCTCCATAGAGGGCGTAGGCGCTGGGCTGGGCGGGAGTCACCGACAAGTTGTAGGCAGCCGAGGGCATCGGCCCCTGGCTTTGCATTGGCGGCGGAGGTGGCAGCGTTCGACGGTCACGCTGGGGTCGACATCGAAGCTGCGTGGCGTCCGGCTTCCCGCCCGGGACGCCGTGCATGCTAGCCGCCACCGCGGAGACTTCCGACTTACTCTTGCGCGCCTTGCGCTTGGCGGGGGCGGTGTTGCTGATGGGGGCAGTGACGTCATGGTGGACGTGCGACTTCGAGCCGTTGGGCCGCTCCCCTGCGCCACGTGCCTCGCCCTGATCCGAGTCGTGCGAGCTTGTGGGGGAGGACGTGGCTGCTGCGCCGTCTGACTGGCCCGCTGCCCGCGCTGCACTGTCCGGTGGCTCACACCGCAGCTCGTCCTCTCCGTGGGCGAAGGCGCACTTATCACCAAAGGGGCACCCCTCCGCGCTCAGAAAGAACGTGCACATCGACGTCTTGAACTTGGAGGGCTTCACGATGTCGTGACGGCGGTTCTTCGTCATCGTGATAAATGCAGTTGGTGTGTGTTTAAATTCTCACTTCTGCTGCTTTTTGTTTTCGTTTTTTGGATGTTGTTGCGTTGCCAGAAGTGATTCAAAAGCAAAGCTTGCACGTAACACGCGAGACAGCGCGGCTTGGCTATCTCAGGTGGCGAAGACTTACACGCACACACACAGACAGACGGTTGAGCGGCCTCAGATGCACACTTACGCACACAATCTGAAGCTTACTGGGCCTTATTATCACCAAATGAAGTGCGTAGTCGTCCTTCCGGTCTATATATTTTCTCTTTTTTGTTTCCTATTTTGCACCAAAAGAGAATAGGAAAAAAATTGTAAAATCAAAAAGTGACGGCTCTCACAGATGATGGTCGAGAAAAACAAAATCGTGCTGTCGCCCACTTCTGACGTGGAAGCACACCAAGGTGCAGAACAGGGTGAGGGGTTCACAGAAAAAGAAAATATTTATCTGTCAAATGTCTTCGATTTATAGAAAAGGTAGATCACAGAAATGAAATGCACTAATTAGATAAAATTGTTTTTTCCTTTTTTTATTTTGCTGTTGTTGTTAAGACGGCGAGACGTCGTGGCTTCCTTCCTGTCAGCCCTCAGTTCAATCACCCTTGCACTAACTGAAACGGGAAAATAAAAGAAAAACAGCTAATAAAACTATTAGATTCTGCTGCTGTTGTGACCAAAAAGTTGTTTAAACACACCACCCTCACGCCGCAGCAAAGCTTCTGCGAGGCGTGTGCTTCGCACCGAGAGCGCTTTCCTTTCTCTGTTGGGATGAAAAGAGAGAGACACACACACACAAGCTGAGGCGTGCAGAAGATTTTTCGGTTAAATCTGGCCTTTTAAATTCCTTTTTTTTTAGCCTTCAGGTTTGTGCTCGGTGCGATCAATTGAATGCCGAGTAGCGAAGAAGCAGGAGAGAAGGGAAGAAAAGACGGGTGCTGACGAATGTCGTCAGTGCACCGGGAATAGTTGAAAAAAAAAAAAGAAGAAGAAGAATTCAGCGAACGCCACAAGTAAGAAAGAGAAGCGTAAATACCTCAAAAGCGCAAATAAACAAAAAAAAAAGTATTAAACCGGGAAGTGAGAAAAAAATTGGCAAAAAGAAACAACTTGTTAACAGCACCAAAGTTAACAGATATAAATATATATAGATGTTAAAGAAGAAATGACTGCTGATTCGGATGAAAAAATCAGTGTATAGTAAAGCTTGTTTTTTTTAATAATTAGGCGGCGAACGGCACGTGCGATACGAGGAGATCAATACGTGAGCAATTAAAAGTCTCTTTACTGACTTTTTTATTTCCTTATCTATACTTATTTTTTTCTTTTCTTTTCTGTGTGTGATCAGCTGTGACGCGAGCTGAGTGACTCGCAAACGGCAGCACGTGATTATGTGTGGGTGTGAATGTGGAAGTAGGGAGCGCATACAAAAGCGTAGGCATGAATCGCAGCGTCAATAAACAGCGTAGAGTGCGTATAAAAGTGACAACATAAAAAAAAAAGAGAGGAATTCGAATAGTAGCAGATGAAGATTGAAAAAAAAAAATTAAAAGAAAAACACAAGTGGATGTGGTGCAGACACGAAGCGAGGACGGTGCGCATAACATTGGCCTCCTCTGCGGCCGCACCACTACGAGCGTAGGGTGCGGCCCGCTACATCCAATAAAGCACACAAATTGCAATGTGATCCCCTGCGTAATCTCTCCCTTGTCACGCAAAGCAACGCATCACAGCCGTTTCCCGCCCACTGCAAGCGCAAGGAAATGCAGGAGACCAGCGAAGAGGCGAGGGAAAAGGCAGGGGAAACCGTACTGCAGCTGGAGCTCAGTTTTCACTCTTTATAATAAAAAAGGAGCAAAAAAAAAAAGCGGCGTCACATCCGAACTGCTTCGAGCACAGATGCGTTTTTTCCTTTTCTTTTTTTTTTTTTACGCTGCGCCTAAGGCCTTCACTTCAATCGTTACCTGTCGTCGTTGTTGTGATTGAGTTTTGTTTTTCGTTTGTTTGTGTGTTTATTTTTTCATTTTTTTTTTTTTAGTTACACTTAGAATGAGCTCCATTCCAGGAAAGAAGGCAGCAAGATGCGTCTTAATGACCTTAAGAGAGAGAGAAAGAGAGAACCAAGCAAAAACAAATCCGACGTTATCTTCACCACGAGGGGGAAAAGAAGAAGATGATGGCGATGGCGAGGTGAGAGCCACGTAGCGTCTCACTCCCCACGTCCTTTCTTCTATGCTTTCCTCCGCGTCACGCACTCATCCTTCTCCCCGAAAAGCACCGTCCTAAGAGAGAGAGAGAGAGGTCCTACACGACAAGCACTTGCAACAACATGGAAAGTCTCTCCTTCTGTATCAGACATAAGAATATTTTTTAAAAAGGTGAGCTCTCTTGCCTGTATACTCTACAATTAGAGCAGGTGCGGTGGCGAGCAGGCGTATAGAACAGAGCGCGTGCACATATCGATACGCACGCGCATGCACGCACACGCACATACACAAACACAATCACACCCACTATTTATACGCGCCCTTTGTGCGCTGCGCACCTCTTTGCCTCCACTTGTATGTTGGTTTTTCTTCTTCAAACAGAACATCCACCATCTTTTTTTAGTATTTTATTTTTTGTTGTTCTCTTCGTTAGGCAGCACGCTTCTTCTGTCCTGGCCACATCTGTTCCTTCGTCACGGATGCCTCTCTTTCTTTTTTGTTTGTTTGTTTTTATTTTCCTTGTGTGTGTGTGCGTGTTTGGTTGGCTGGTGAGTTGGTTTTGGTTCACTTGAGATCCACGATCATAATCGTCATG
>JASAOD010001870.1:0-61327 GCA_030849845.1 Crithidia brevicula | reverse complement strand
CCTTCTTGATCAGGTCCTCGGTCTCGTACAGGCAGCCGTTGTCCCAGATCTTCTCCTTCTGCTTCGCGAAGATCGACTCCATGTTTCCGGTGCGGATGCACTTGTCCACCGTGTCCTCGCCAAGCTCCTTCTTGATCGTCGCCATCAGCTGCACCGCGAACATCGATCCCAGCGAGTACGTCGGGAAGTAACCAAAGGAACCCTGAGCCCAGTGTACATCCTGCAAGCAACCCAGATCGTCGTGGCCCTCCGTCTCCAGGCCCAGGTACTCCTTCATCTTCTCATTCCACACGCGCGGGATGTCCTCAACCTCCATGGTGCCTTCAATCAGCGCACGCTCAATTTCGTAGCGCAGAAGAATGTGCAGTGGGTAGCACACCTCATCAGCGCGAATGCGAATGAAGCCGGGCTTCACGGTCTGGTTCAGTTGACGCAGGTTCTCCGCAGCAAAGGCGGGCTGATCACCGAGGTGCTCCTTCAGAAATGGAGCAACGTACTCAGCGAACGCGCCGGAGCGTCCGATGACGACTTCCGCAAAGCGGGACTGACTCTCGTGGATCGTCATGGAGCGCGCCTCGCAGACGGGCTGGCCGCGCATCTCCATCGGCCCGCAGTTCGTTTCATACTTGGAGTGCCCGGTCTCGTGGATCGTGGCGAACATGGCCTTGGTGTAGTCCTGTAGGTCGTAGTTGGTGGTAAGGCGAGAGTCCTCCTTCACCATGCCCGTGAAGGGGTGAGCAGACTCGTCTAGGCGACCGCCCTCAAAATCGAAGCCCCACAGCGTCATGAAGTGGCGGCCCAACGCCTCCTGCTTGTCCTTCGGGAATGGTGCCTCAGGGGCGATGGCCTCCACGCCGGAGTCCTTCTGCGCCGCCAGGATCTTCTGCAGCAGCTCCGGCAGCCACGACTTCACATCCGCGAAGATGCGCTCGAGGGTCTCAAGCGACATGCCACACTCGTACTGATCGAAGAGGGCCTCGTAGAGGGGCTTGCCCGTCGCCGCCGAGCGCAGCTGCGCCTCCTCGCGGCTGACCTTCACCACCTCCTTCAGCGTCGGCAGAAAGCTCGCGAAGTCGTTCTCCTTCCGCGCCTTGGCCCACAGACCCGGTGAGGTCGACACGAGCACCATCTTTCGGGTCGCAAAGTCGTTTGGCAGGGCGGCCTCGGTGGTGTAGCGCCGGTGGATCTCACGCAGGTTCGCCCGCTGCTCCGGACTCAGCTCATCCTTGGCGGCCTCAGCCTCGTCCAGCAGCGTCTTGGTGGACGAGGCGGTGAGGAGGGAGTTGATGAGGCCGTAGATCTCTCCCATGGCCGCGCCACGAGCCGCAGCACCCTTCGGCGGCATCATGGCCTGCGAGTCCCATCCAGCCAGGGCGAGAAGATGCACAAAGTTGTAGAGCTTTGTGCTCAACTTCTCCAGCTCCTTGTAAGCCTGCATCGTCGGAGAGTAAGAGAGTGAGAGAATTAAAGGGTGTTTTGGATAGTGAAAAACGCTTTGGAGAGAGCTGAGGTGCACAAGGGGGGGGGCGTAAATGGTAGAATTGAAGGTGTAAGGCAATGCAGCAGCAGTTGTGCATGGGTGCAGGTCACGACGAGTATCAAAAAGAGAGAGAGAGAGAGAGAGCAAAAAAAGAAGGATATTTCGGCATACCGGTGGTGTTTTGAAGGTGCAGATCCTCGTGAGTACACTCATCAGAAGATGAAGAGCAGCAACACTGATGCATCGCTTGCTTAAAGAAAAAATTGCCCCGTACATGTTCTTTTTTTTTTTCGAAACAATCGAGAGGCGCTCATAAACACGTACGTTTTTCGCACGCAATCGGAACTAAAATAGAGCTTTGTTGGCTCTTTTTTTACTATAGCTGAACTCGCTGGACATATGTGGAAGCTGTCCGCTACAACGCTGTCTAAGCTCTTGGATGACTCGACTATTGCTTTTCTTGTATGCATTTCTGCGTGACCACAACAAACATTTAAAAGAAAACATACAACGCGGTGTGTAGCTTTAGAGGTGAGGTAAGAGCAAAAATTGAAAATAATAATAGAAAAGATTGAGACACTTCGCTGGTCGCAGACGTTTTGTCGACAGCAACATCCGCACCCGCACATTAAGACGATAAAAGCAATGCGATAGCACAGAAACGCAGACACATATGGTCAGTAACTCGAAGTTGTGACCTTTATTAAAAAAAAAAAATAAAGTTAAGCACTTTATATATTGCTGCGCTGCGATTGGGCTGTTTATCGCAGTCGACCCGCTCAGACTGCCTCTCAGTCCTCCTTGCGCAGGTAGCGGCGCTCCAAATGCTCGCGGAAGTACTTCGGATCCAGAGGTTCACCGGTGGCTTTGATCATGAGCTCCTCGGTCTCGTACAGGCAGCCGTTGTCCCAGATCTTCTCCTTCTGCTTCGCAAGAATCGGCTCCAGGTTGCCGGTGCGGATGCACGTCCTCACCGTGTCCTCGCCAAGCTCCCTCTCGATCGTCGCCATCAGCTGCGCAGCAAACATCGCACCCAGCGAGTACGTCGGGAAGTAGCCAAAGGAACTCTGCGACCAATGAATGTCCTGCAAGCAACCCAGATCATCACGACCCTCCGTCTCCAGGCCCAGGTACTCCTTCATCTTCTCATTCCACACGCGCGGGATGTCCTCAACCTCCATGGTGCCTTCAATCAGCGCACGCTCAATTTCGTAGCGCAGAATCACGTGGAGTGGGTAGCATACCTCATCAGCCATGGTACGGATAAACCCTGGCTTGACTGCTTGGTTCATGCGGCGCACGTTCTCCACGGTGAAGGCGGGCTGATCGCCGAGGTACTCCTTCAGCAGCGGGGTCATGAACTCCGCGAACGCGGCCGCGCGGGCCACCATCATCTCCGCGAACAGCGACTGACTCTCGTGGATGCCGAGGGAGCGCGCCTTGCACACGGGCTGGCCCAGCATCGCACGCGGGCCGCAGTTCTGCTCGTACTTGCCGTGGTTCGCCTCATGGATAGTGGCGAAGAGAGCCTGATCGTAGTTGTCCTCACCGTAGTTGGTGGTGAGGCGAGTGTCCTCCTTCGTCATGCCGGTGAAGGCGTGTGCGCTGACATCCAGGCGGCCCGCCTCAAAATCGAAGCCCCACACTTTGACAAAGTGGCGGCCCAACGCCTCCTGTTTATCCACGGGCAGAGGCGTCTGCAGCGCCACCGTCTCCTCCGCATGGTCCTTTTCATTGGCCAGGATCTTCCTGAGCAACTCCGGCAGCCACGACTTCACCTCCGTGAAGATGGCGTGTACACGGTCCAGTGCCATGCCAGGTTCGTACATGTGAAAGAGCGACTCGTAGAGGGGCTCACCGGTGGCGGCAGAGCGGTAGTGTGCCTCCTCGCGGGACAGCGCCACGATCTCCTTCAGTGTTGGCAGAAACGTGGCAAAGTCGCTGTTGGCGCGGCACTTCGCCCAGAGCAGGCGTGCCGCCGTGGTGATGGCCGACTTGCGCCGCACGAAGTCGCTTGGCAAGGCGGACTGCGCCTCCACCGCACGTCGCATCTCACGCAGGTTCGCACGCTCAACTTCGGAGAGGGACGAGACATCCGCCGCGGCGGCCTCGAGAAGCGCCTTCGTCTCTGCGCTGACGATGAGCTGATGGATGTGTTGCATGAGCTCTGAGGTGGCGGCGCTGCGGGCCTTTGCCCCCTTGGGCGGCATCATCACATTCGCATCCCAGCCGGCGAGGGCGATGAGGTGAGAAAAGCGATAGATCTTGAGGAAGAGCGCCTCCAGCTGGATGTACGCGGACTCCATCGCTGCTGTTTTTTCGGGCGGTGGTCGGTAGTGGACTTCTTCGGCTTACTTTTCCTTTTTTTGGGGGGCGGGGGGGGTTGTTCAAGATCGAGGAGCAACACTGGAAATGCGGCAGAAAAAGCAAAGAGAGGATAGATGAGAAAGAAAAGAAAGATTCAGAACGCGCAAAAAAAAAAAGACGATATGATTTTCCTGAGAAGGATAACAACTTCAGTGAAGCAAAGGGGGAGGGGAGTGTTGGTTCGAGTAGAATGTAGTCAACTTGCAAGTTTTTCCTCGGAAGCAAAGTAGGGAAGAAGGTCGAGATGAGGTAAAAGGAGATCCACTGGTTCATATCGTGGTTAAGCACCCTTGAATATCGCTTAAAACAGCGCTGCAAATGCAATATCGAGCGCAATTGAATGAGCTACATAGAAAGAAAGAAAATTAGAGGCGCTACAAGGTGCCGCTGCAACACACGGAAACAGACGTTCCTAACTACTCTCTGCACGTCAAACGACATGTTTGTTTATTCATGAATGCCTCACATCGTTTGCAGCTTACCGTTAACGCGTTCTGTTTTTTTTTTAATTTTTCAAGTAGAGACATTAAAATTAAGTGCACTTTGACACACCCTATCGCATAAGTGTGGGTTCACACCCGCATAAAAAATAAAAACAGAAACGAGAAACAACAGATTGTGCGAGAGGGAAATAAAAAAACGATAGGTCCGGCCAAACGATAAGGCAGCAATTAAAAAATAAGTCTTTGTTTTGTAAATTGTTTAAAACAGCACAGGTTGCATCTGTTCTCACGTTACACTTAGCTTTCTAGGTTGACGCGCTTAATATGTAAAAAAATGCGCCGCACTCGCCCTCTTCAACCTCGACGGCTGATCCGTTGTGCTGTGACAAGCAGAAAGGCAAAAAAAAAAAGGAACAAGAGACAAGGCGAGAGGATTCTTCAGTCGAGAGTCAAAAACACGAGAGGAAGTACCGTAGAGAGAGAACAAAGCGAGAACCTTTACATCTCAACCACTCATTCTAGAGCTCAAAACAAAGAATGAAAAAACGTAGCACGTGACCTAAAAATATATGTATAGCACAGCTCACACGGAGCGCCTAGCAAGACTATACCAACTGGCGCATCTCGTTTGCAACCTCGTGTTACAGCATTTGCACAGAAAAAAAAAGGCCATGTTGGTTTCATCGGACGCACGCACGGGATAAGACACTGCCGACCCACAAGGATGGTTATATACAACAATTTGGCAGTCCATCCAGTAGAGCATGCAAACACCAACGCTTAGTAGGTAAGTAAAAGCACGTTAAGCGAGAAAAAAAAAAAACATTTGTACAATGAAGCCACGAGTATTTCTCCGCGAGTGGTGGCGACGATAAAAAAAGATGAAAACAGAAACAAACACACTTCTTTTTATTTTGGTTTGTTTAGTCCTCCTTGCGCAGGTAGCGGCGCTCCAAATGCTCACGGAAGTACTTCGTGTTCAATGACTCGCCGGTGGCCTTCTTGATCAGGTCATCGGTCTCGTAAAGCCGACCGTTGTCCCAGATCTTCTCCTTCTGCTTCGCGAAGATCGGCTCCAGGTTGCCGGTGCGAATGCACGTCCTCACCGTGTCCTCGCCAAGCTCCCTCTCGATACTCGCCATCAGCTGCGCAGCAAACATCGCACCCAGCGAGTACGTCGGGAAGTAGCCAAACTTCCCCATTGACCAATGGATGTCCTGCAAGCAACCCAGATCATCACGACCCTCCGTCTCCAGGCCCAGGTACTCCTTCATCTTCTCATTCCACACGCGCGGGATGTCCTCAACCTCCATGGTGCCTTCAATCAGCGCACGCTCAATTTCGTAACGCAGAAGAATGTGCAGCGGGTAACACACCTCATCAGCGCGAATGCGGATAAACCCTGGCTTGACGGCTTGGTTCATGCGGCGCACGTTCTCCACGGTGAAGGCGGGCTGATCGCCGAGGTACTCCTTCAGGAAAGGCACAAGGTACTCAGCAAACGCGCCGGAACGGGCGATAATCTTCTCCCCAAAGAGGGCCTGACTTTCATCGATAGTGTGCGTGCGCACATCACACACGGGCTGGCCCAGCATCGCACGTGGGCCGCAGTTCTGCTCGTACTTCGCATGATTTGTTTCATGAATGCTAGCGAAGAGGGCCTTGTCGTAGTCGTCCGTCACGTAGTTGGTGGTGAGGCGAGTGTCCTCCTTCACCATGCCCGTGAAGGGGTGTGCGCTGACATCCATCCGGCCCGCCTCAAAATCAAAGCCCCACAGCGTCATCATGTGGCGACTTAACGCCTCCTGTTTATCCACGGGCAGAGGGGTTTGCAGCGCCACCGTCTCCTCCGCATGATCCTTCCGGTTCTCCAGAATCTTCTTGAGCAACTCCGGCAGCCACGACTTCACATCCGCAAAGATGCGCTCGAGGGTTTCGACAGACATGCCGGACTCGTACATGTGAAACAGCGACTCGTAGAGGCCACAACCCGAGAAGGAAGAGCGGTGGCGCGCCTCCTCCCGCGCCAGTGCCACGATCTCCTTCAGTGTTGGCAGAAACGTGGCGAAGTCGTTGTTGGTGCGACACTTCGCCCAAAGCAAGCCGCTGCGGGTCGTCAAGCGCGACTTGCGCTGCACGAAGTCGTCCGGCAGCGCATTTTCATTGCGCCATCGCCGGCGCATCTCTCGCACGTTGGCCTGCTGCATTGTGTCAAGGCCCGACAGATCCGCCTCGACGGCTGACAGCCACGCCTCCACCTGCGGGTCCGTCAACAACCCATGCAGGAGTCCGTTGATCTCGGCCAGGGCGTTGCCGCGCGCCTCCGCGCCTTTGAGTGGCATCATCACACTCAGATCCCAAGCCGCCAGCATTTGCAGGTGCTGCAGGCGGTAAAGGCGAAGGAAGCGCTGCTCAAGCTCCTCATAGGCGGCTGCGGCGGACATTGTGAGTGAGAGAAAGAGAGAGTGAGTGAGTTGTATACGCAAGATTAACGAACGTGGAGAGGAAGAGGCTTTTGATAAAGAAGAAGAATCATAAACGCACGGTTAAAGAGCCTCAGCAGAATTAAAGATGAAAAATAATAATAATCATTATTATTATCATTGTGTGTGTGTTATTGGAGTGAGGAAGAGCGAGATGGTAGGAAAAAGAAGTAGAAAACGTCAGACAGCACAGCATATACTTGTATTCTCGTTCAGAAGCTGACGGTGAAGCTTTCCAGTTGGCTTTAGAAGCTCATTTCAGAAGAGCAGTCAAGGTAGGTCAAAGGCCCTTTGACAGCATCCTGGCTTAACTTACTACATTTATTCTCTGAGCATTTGTTGCAACGCGCTTTGATCTTCTTCTTTTATTTTTCTTTTCTGTATTTTGTTCATCTCATTCAAAGACCTGACGGCGAATAGACTACGTGGAGAGCAGGAGGAAGCATGCCGCTTCAAGACGCGGAAAAGGTTTTGAAAGAAAGGAAGGGAAAGACGAGAGAAGAGAGCGCGACGGAGCTCAGCCGAAAAAAAGGTGATAATTTTGGGAAGCGTTGTTGCAAGTTCATTGGAAAGCCTTCATATTGAAGAGCGAGTGTTGAGCCGGTTTTATTACGTTAACAAGGAATACAAAACAAAAACAGCATTAAGTATGACACTCAGTTAGTTAAAAGCGTGAGTGTGTGTGTGTGTGTGTGTGTGTGTGTGCAGAGCGTATTCGATATGTGATCAAATGCAAATTGTGGGAGAGAAAGTCGTGCCAGAGATCAAAACTATAGAAGATAAAGTTCAGAGTGCTGCAGAGGATGGATGTTCAGATGGACACACTTACTTCTACAAGTTCAGCAATCCCGCTCCACAGTGCGCTAGAGGGAAGAAGACGAGGCGGTCGAGGCAACCCTCTACGAATGATACGTGGGCGTAAAGACAGAAAGAAAAAGGAGGAGTGGAGAAGAATATAAGAGGATGAATGAGTTTGTAGTTGTTTCCCTAAATGGGTACCAAACGGAAAGGAGAAGGAGTCCTCACTTCATGTGGCACCTCCGTGTATCTGTACCTCTTCGTGACACATACGTTGCAGATCTGGCGACCCTTTCTCTCTTTGAAATGCCCACCACGATCTGAGAGAACGAACGTGTGGTGGATGTTATTATTATTGTTACCTCCAACAGCCCTCCAACATGACTTTGGCTTCTCTTTCTAAAAAACAGCCTCGAAGGCTGTCCGTGCTTTTCAGGGACCTTTTTTTTTTTTTGCGTCATGCTGCTGCCCGAACAGTGTGGTGGCATCCTCTCGCTTACTCTCCCACTATCAGGCGCTCATCGTCGTTCGGATACAGACACACTTGTATTTTGTTTATTGGGGGCTGTCTACAAAAAGCAAAGATGAAGTGAATCAGAAGGAAGAAGAGTGCCGAAGAGACGCTTGCACATACATACACGAAGAAAAGGGCAGCTGGATGTGTTTTCATTTTTGTTTCTGGTTTTGGTTTTTCGCTGTTGGAATGTTGTTTTTATCTGTGCCTGCATCTGGCATGCGTGCCTCGGAGCTGTATGGTGTTCGACACTGTATGTAAGCCATCACAAAAATTGTATATATATATATAGATAATACGTGAGCAAAGTGCGTTGCTGACATGCAAAAGGATCGGAAAACGGGAGCACCTTTACAAACAAAAAAGAAAACAATGTGTGTTGGAAATGGTGCTTTCTTCCAGCTCAGCCGACTGAGTGTCACTCACGCAACAAAAGAGCCTCCGTGTGTAGTCACACGCCTCCCTCTGGCTATTGACCAACAACAGCAGGAACACATAGAAACAAAAACAAAGGGAAGAAAAAAAAAAAAACGTGCGAAGCGATGCTACAGCTCCGTGGCGATACGCATCGTTTAAACGTGTGAGAAGAGCTTCACCTCTCGTTGCCGGACCAGGGTATATTTACACCAAAACATTCCTTCTCAGAGAGCCGCGGCTGGGTGATCCTCTGTGGTGCCAACGCACCTCCGTGCGCACGTTCTCGCCTTTACTCGAAGAACAACACCCAGCAAAGGACACATTGGAAATAAGAAAGAGAGAACAACAACAAAAACAAAAAACACATCAACACAGCACAGCTTCTTCCTTCTTCTTTGCCGTTGCATGAGGTACATCGAGAAGCGATCAGCTAATGTACAGTACCTTCTAAAGGTCGGATAACAAAAAAAAAAAACGATGGACGCGCGAAGTCACCTCAAAGAAGAAGAAAAGGGGGAAAACACACTAGCATTATGGCCAGCTATTTATTGTGTTTCTCTAAGTTTTTTTTTTGTTTCTTTTGGGGGGACGGTTGTTTGTCAGCGGAAAGCAGAAGACTTTAAAGACGGTCAGACAACGATGTTACGGGGGCTGTGTGAGAGCTGACATGACTAAAAAAAAAAAAAACGTCTGACCGGTACTCAGCAACGGACATAACAAAATGAAAAGGGAGGACCACCCTGCTATGAAAATAAAATTGATCCGCTGCATTGGTTCTGTACAAGTGGAGAAAGGAAGAAAAGGGAGAAAGGAGAAAGGAGAAAGGTCGCCATAAAAGAAAAGGAAGGTTACAAATATATATATTTATATTTATAATAATAATAACAGCACAAATGCTAGAGACTGCCACTTCCTGTATCAGCTTGTACTCGTCAGGGCAGCGGCATTTGAAAACAGAATGAGCTTCTACACTCGGATGGAAAAATGGAAGGACAAGTAGAAGAAAAAAGAAGACTGGAAGATGACAAGGCGGTAACGCCACAATGTCCAAAACATGCAGCTTTCTACCTCAGCACACCCCAGGAGAAAGAAAAAAATAAACTGGACTAGAGCTCTGTTACATACGCAGACAGCACACACACAGACACACTTTCTGAGATTGAACTTCTGCTTCACGTCGAATAGATATATGTAAGCTTTGTTTTTTGGGGGTAAGAGGGCCCGTGATCGATGTGGCCACCTCTCTCTGAGCGGAGAGGCCAACTTATACCACCGCCGAGAGTATGAGTATCCAAGTTGTCTCTGCACATGTTTCTTTCCGTTTAATTGCTCAATGAGAGGAATCGAAGAAACCAGCGAGGCCTCAGAGAGGTAAGAGAGAGAGAGAGAGAGAAAAAAAAAAGGACTCTCTGCACGGAATAAACATATATATATATATGTATATGTTCTTTTTAACACTACAAAGACGCGGTATGCGTTCAGGCAGCCTGCCATGTGCAAGTCTCAACGTGCAGGTGTACGTGATGCTTGTGCTCTGACCTCGCACCCCTCACGTACGCCTGTGCGATCGAGGCTGCCGGCGTTAGAAGGCAACACACCCCTGAGGATCCTTCTTCCTCCCAGCTCTGCCCTTCTTCGGGGCGATGGGCCACCGCTTCTCTTTAATCTCCTCCTTCCGCGCCCGCTCCCGCGCGGTGGATGACACGGCCGAGTCGCGCCTGCACGGCAGCGGCGACACATCTGGACCTGCGGCTACTGCTGAGGTGGAGTTCTTTGGCGAGGGCTGCGGTGTACCACGACTGCGTGGTGCCTGCTGCGGCGCAAAGCCTGGCCGGCCCACCAGCGGGCTCGCAGGCGGTTCGCGCTGAGGTGGCGGTGGCGGCGGTGGTGGTCTGGGTGGTGATGCCAAGGCGGAGGCAGAGGCGTCCTCCCAGCGTGCGGCGCCAACGGCGTGGCTGTGCTCAACACGCACGTGCGCAGGCGACGCCCCTTCCCTCGTTGCACAGCGCTGCGGGGGCGAGGGCTGAGCGTCGGATGCGACTGCAACGTCCTCCTTGCCGTCCGCGCCATCGTGCTCGGACGAACTGCTGAGCGCGGAGGTGCGACCCGTTGTGAGGTTCGGCGTGCTCCCCGCGCTGAAGCCACGCGGCACATACTTGGGCGTGAGGTACTGCGCCACAGTGGCGAGGTACAGCAGCACGTCTTGCTCACCCACCGGCCCAGCCTGCTGCATCGTGACGGTGCGCAGACAAGTCAGTAAGCTGTCGTGCCACCCAAACAACTCCAGTGCAACGCAGAACGCAATTTCTTCATAGAGCACAGCCGCCGCCGCCGCTTCCTCGCCCGCCCACGCGGAGCAGCGAGCCACGACGTGCGCCACAACGTCCCGCACCTGCGTCTTGCACGACTTGAAAAATTGTGCGGTGTTCTGTTCCCGCGTGGCTGCCCAGCACGTCATGGACGTCATCAAATGAAAAGGCGTTACCGCACCATCGAGGGCGACAGACTGGTGCACGCTGCGCACCATGCACGTCGCCTCCCACTCCATATTCGCCCTCTTCGCGGCGGTCCACAAGTCGGTGTAGTCCTCCACCGTCGCCGTGCGCGCGTCCGCGGGGTCGGCACGCTGGTAGGCGTCGAAGAGGTTCTCGAGCGAGGTAGCGGGATCATGCACCAACACCGCGCCCCACTCTCGAGCGAAGTCCTTGAAGGAGCACACCGTCATGAGAAGTCGCTTCACAAAGGGTGGGTAACGACAGCAACAACACTCAGATGGGAGAAGAAAGGCAAGATAGATCTACTTTGGAAAAGGGAGAAAGGGTCAATAATAAGAAAGAAACAAAACAGAAAGGTAGAAAGAAGCGGTGGAACAAATTCAAAGTGATTGTGGTTTTGGGAAATGAGTCTTCTCGAAAATGGTTAACGTGCCTCCTCGAAGCCAAATGACGAGAGAGAGAGAGAGAAGCAAAATAACAAAATGGAAAAGAATGAGAAAACACAGTTATGCTTTGTTTGTTTATTTGCGTTGTTGTTGCTATATTCGGGTTCGTATAAGCGCTATCACTCCAAGATTCTTTTCACTGCAGTTGTTCGTGGCAGCTGCGGGAAACGGTGAGACGTGACGGAACACAAAAGAGGGAGAGCCAAACCTTGTCGCAACGACAAAAACAAAACAAAACAAAACAAAATAATAATAATAATAACAGGTGTGTCTATTGCTCAGTCGATTAGAGTGGGGAAGAGGCGATACTTTCGTTCTCGCTGGCTTTCCACGTTTATAGAGAGAGAGCGTGCAAGGTGGCGGCGAAGCAGGACAAAGAGAGAGAGAGAACAGCGTCAGTGAGAGGCGCATAGAACGAGAAAAGAAAACTTGGTGACGATGGTGCCTTCTCGCAGAGACACAGATATAAAGAAAGGTGAAAAAAAAAAGAATGTACACGGCCGCTTGCGAAAGCAAATCGAGAGAAAGAGTACAGTAGAAGGAGAAGAGTTGACCTCCTTCAATGCCCTTAAGATCGCTGGCGACGTACCTACAAAAGAGAAACAGGATGAACGGCAGTGGAAAGAGAACAAAAAAGGGGGGTATATCCGAAAGATCGTTTTGATCTCAGTGAGAACACCGTGCTGCTACTATACCAGGAGAGCAACAACAAAACACGCGTACGCACTAAGAAGAGAATACAAAAAAAAAACGAAAGATGAAAGACGAGGTGTACTACGGAAAAAAATGTTCCGCTAGAGATAGAGAGAGAGTAGCTAAAGAGATACAATAGTGAAGTACAAAGAATGCAAAAAAAAAAAAATGGAACTCACGCCCACATGCACACACACACACACCGAAGGCAAGGAGAAAAAGAGAGAGAGCTCTGGAGAAAAACAAAGAAAAGGGGTTGCGCGAGTGGTGCGCACACAGTGCAGCTGTGAACGCGCACAACAGGGAAAGATCTGTATCCTCTTCGTGGACCGCAAGTACCAGATACGTCTAGCACTCGTTCAGTGGGATTGATTTTCTACGAGATCAAAACAAAAAGAAAAAGTGATGGAAGGTGACAAGGCAAACGCAAGTCGTGAGCACGAATATTATATATATTTAAAGAACCGAAGACCACGTTCTCGATGACTGGTGCGACAGCTTATACCGGTGCGTGTCAGAAACGGCGAGAAAGAGAGAGAGAGAGAGAGAGAGGTGCCGCTGTGGTGGAAGCAGAGGAGCAACTGTGCAATGCTTATTAGAAGAAAATAGGATATAACGCAAGAGTCACAAAGTGTGTGTATGCAAAAGAAGAAGCAATAATAAAAAGAAGAAGCTTTACGTGTGTAGTTCCACAAACACACAAAGACCTACACACAACGGTCAAGATCGTGGACGCAAGACTATGTTGAGATGTGCGAGCAGATAAAAGGAAAAGACCGAAGGATGCGAATGCGGCTCTATAAGTCGAAGCTCAAGACGCACACGCACACCGACACAGACAAGTAGAGGTACTGCGCGTAGGAGAACACTTGATTGCGTCATTGCCGTTGTGTGTGTGTGTGGAGTTGCCACGTGTGGAAACGAAAAGAAGAGGTCAATGCAGAGGAGAGGGAGAGAGGGTGAGGGAGAGATGTTTCTCTAGAAAAACAACGGGGGTTCCTCTCCGTGCAGCACAGCGGCTGGGGCTCGACATCGTCATTATGTACCAAACACACACGGCCAATACGCTTTTTTTTGTGTGTGTGTGGGTGCCCAATAATTCGGAGAAAGACTCGCCTAAGGTAAAGCCTAGAAATTTAAAAAGAAGACAGGTGCTGCTTCTCGACAAGAAGAACGCATCCGACACAGCGTCACCACACACAAACACACAAGCGCTTAAGCATACACACTGTAGTATTTACAAAGTGCCTCTTCTTCTGCTAAGATGCCTCTTTGACCGCCGTTGCCAAAGCACCTTTACTTTATTTAGAAGTACATGTTTGCCCCTGTGTTCGCTTTCGCTTAGTGAGCTGGTTTTTTTGTGCGTGTGTGTTGGTCTACTTGTTTGTTTGTTTGTTTGATTGTTTTTTGATCATGTAAACAACAACTCGCTTTCCGCTGTGTCGCCGTGTGCGGCCAGCTTCATCGCGCTTGAACACCTCCGTAGGCTGCGTAGAGACAACACCAGACAAATCAGCTCGCATGCTACCTCTGGCTTCATGTAAAGAAGAAGAAAAGGAAAAGACAACACAAATGTATCGCTATGAACGGGGGAAATAAAAAATAAACGTAGCCAGTCCACGAGAGGGAAAATACAATAACAAGAACGACTACTTGATGGACTGCCTGTCCTCCTCGCTCTCTTTTGTCTTCACCTGAGACGTCTTGCCGATGTCAATCTGCGCCGCAGCAGCGGCAGGACTGACGCCCTTCAGCCGCTCCACGTCCCTGACAGCTTCCATGTAGGCCTGCGCCTCCTGCTGCCGCGTGGTCTCGAGCCGCATCGACTGCTTGTTCGCAAACTTGCGCAGCGCAAAGAGATCCTTCTGGCGACGCCAGCACCGAAGCATGCCGTAGAGAGAGCCCGCCGTGACGGAAAACCAAAACACCACGTACATGGAGTGCACCACCGGGGTCAGATGAACGTAGGTCACCTCGTCAAGCTCTCTGCGGCGAGGCCAGGCATGCCCCCGGACCATGCGCTGATCATCGCCGGTGAAGTCCTCCAGCACCTCCACATAGTAGTGATGGGCACCGTGCTGCTTGACGCTCTCCTCAAGGTGCTCGGGTCCCCAGCGGCGGCGGTAGTAGGCCAGTGCCATATTCCACGGCCGCATCGCCAGCCACGAAAGATCCGCCGCCACAGGGCCTTCGTTGTCCGGGCTCGGGCCCCAGAACAGCGAGCCACCAAGGAACTCCTCCTTGCGCAGAATGCCGCGCACCTGCCCAGCTGAGAAGCCTTCGCCGATGTACTGCGAGAGCATCGTGCGGTGCTTGCCCGCGTCGATGGGCACCCACCCGCGGTTCACCATCACAAACTCCTTCGAGTTCGCAACCTCAAAGGGCGTCATCACCAAGAAGCCACCGCGGCTCTCGTCCTCGTTGGCCGCGCCCTTGTAGGAGGGAATCGAGCGTGGGCCAACCAGGCAGGAGCCCTCGTTGTCGAAAGACCCGTCCAGTTTGACGCGCCGGAACTCGCAGTCGTTGACGGTGGAGTTCGCCGGCGGCAGCGTGTCCAGTGGCTCCTTGTTGAGGTTCTTGTGGTTCTCCATGAGCTGCATCTTCTGCCCTCGGCGGAAGATCTGCCAGATCCCAGCGTTGAAGGACATGACGCTGGTGCAGAGGAACATAATCCCCATGTAATCGGGCCTCATGGTTGCGATATGGTGCGCTTCGCTGCTGAACTTTTGTTGTTGTTTTTTGTTGTTGAGGTTTTTTTTTGGGGGGTGGTTTGGTGCTTTCCTTTTATAAAGAAAGAAAAAAAGAAAGAGAAGTGAACACACGCAGAGCGACAAGGTGCCTACCGATGTGCTTTCTTGCGTGCCCCTTGTGCGTGTGGCTCAACCAAATAGGAGGAAGAGGACACACACGGAGTGAGGGTTGGGGAGATGGCTGGTCAGCAAAGCTTTCCTCTTATGTTTCTGTATTCAGCAACTACCAGTGAAGTGGGACCGCGCACGGAGAGGGAGAAGAAGAGAGAGATGGAGAAGTAGATGAAAGGGGCTGTTGTGGACGACGCACCGATTGGCTAGCAAAAAGTCGTTTTTTTTTTTTTTTAATCAAACACAAATCTCGTCACGAATGCACAGTGGCACCTAGTGGGACAAGAAAACAAGTTAAACAGAGAGAAAGCAGACAGCCACAAGTGTCTTCACAAAGCCCTGCCGTTCATCTGCCATACAACATGATGCAGAACGTTGGCATTGACGTATTCCTCGACTGGTACACAGAACTGAAGTTTCATGAGAAGTGCAAGTACACACACACAGCTTCAACTTAGCCTCGTGTACTCGTATTGACAAAGGGAAACTCATTCAAGGAATTGAGAGCAGCTGTATCGGTACGGGAGAGGAAGCAACGAAAAACGTCGAGTACATGAAGTGAGAAAAGAAGTGGAGAAATGATACAGTGTATTTGTGGGTGTGTGAGTGTGCATGTGTGGTGCGAATTCGTGGGCATCGTCTACAAGCAAAGGCAATCAAGCAAAAAATAATCTAAACAAAAAAGCGCAGGCATAACGGCAACCTGAAAAAAAAAGTAGCTGAAAAGAAGTACGATGGGAAGAAGGGCAAATCAAAAGAAAGAGAGAAAAGAAGAGAGAGAGATCTTTGCGAGATCACCTCTCGTTCCGTGTGGGGATTGGCCGTTGTTGTTGTTCTTTTTCTTCTTTTCTTCTATCTTCCTTTTCTGCCTTGTCCTGCAAATCGCTCCTCCACGCACGCCCTCACTCTTCACTTTATCGTGAATCAACACCATCACCGTCTTCCACCTTCGTCCTCGAACGGCGTCATGACGAGCTGGAGGTAACATGCGCGGTGCCGGGTGCGCGCAGATAGGGCTCCACCTCCGTGTACAGCCGCTTCATCTCAAAGAAATAATTCCGCGACTCCTCCACGGCTTCGGCGTAGACGTCGCACTTCTCCCGCAGGCGGCGCAGCTCCGCGTACAGGGCGAGCACGTGCGCGTCCTTGTCAACTTTTTCAATAGACGCGCAGCACATGTTGGCCTCCGATGTGTGGTGGTTGCCGTCACGCTGCCATTGTTGTCGGTTGGCGCGCTCGTCGTCCAGCTTGCGCTGCAGCATTGCGTTCTCCGCCTTGAGCAGTTTGTTCTGCCGGCGAAGGTCGTCGCACTCGCGCTGCTCTACGGCGGTCAGGGCGGGGCTGCCGGACATGGTGGAACCCTACAACGACTGTGGCGGTGACGGCAGTTATGATGGTCGTGATGCGGAAGGAGAGGAGGATGGGGGCCAGATGCATGCACGATAGAAATTTAAAAAACTTAGAGTCGAGCAAACGCAGATGAGGCTATATAGGTGGAGAAGTGTGTGGATGCGTGTACCACCAATACTTTGTTATGGGAGAAAGGAAAGAGGTCCGCTCTGTGTAAGTGCGTCTTACTATGTTCTACGCGATGTGTGTGTACGGAGAAGAGACTATTCAGTAGTGCTGATGGCTTACTAGCGCACGTTGCGCAGAGCAGACGGGGAAAAAAGAAAAAGAAGAAAAACGGAAGTGAAGAAGAGAAAAGCAAAGAGGAAAGTGCTGAGGTGCGAGGATGCACATCTCTGCTAGCAACTACAATTAGGAGATGATAAAGGACCAGAAAAAAACTATTTCTGAGAGAATCCGATGAGCGAGACAACGTGTCTTCGCTGCAAACATGCGCACCTTTGTTATAGGGCAATGCAGAGTCGTACCGTCATCAGGTGTAATGCCTTTTTGCCACGCACACACACACACACACACACACTAACTGTCTCTTAGTTTATGAATGTCCTTCCGCCTCCTCATGGTCCGATCAGTAAGCACATCTTTGCTTTAAGGTTGATCATGGACATTTCTCAGAGCATGATATCTCTCTACATCCTCTCCCAATCGATTTGTTGTTCTTGTTGTTGCCATCGTTTTCTTAGGTTTGTTGTCACTGCTCAAAATGAGCGCGAGACGCACCCGCACCCGGAAAGAAACTTTTTCCCCCATGCTGAAAAAATAAGGCAAAAGCGCGTCAAAATGAAAAAGCACACACACAGAGACGTAACACAGAAAAAAGTAAAGAGTTGATGAAATAGTAGTAGACAGGTTGCAGACAAGAAGCATTGGGTTTTATTTGTATCTCTCTCTCTCTCCCTCTTTCTTCGTCGAAGATCACTGAACGAAATATGAGACAGATATGTATCGAGATGAAGAAACAGAATCAAGAGAAAGAGCACGAGAGAAATCCATGTGTATTTTTTTTTTTTTTTGAAGGGGGGAACAATGAAATGACTATAAAGAGCGAACAGTGTCATTTGCAAGAAGACAGACGTTTGCTCCAATGCCACATACTCAACCGACACAGTTGGAGAAAAAAAAAAAGTCAAAGAAAAGGAAAACAGAGGTGAAAGACTCAAGTTGGATGAGTTAGTTGGACTGTAAATAAAAAAAAAGAAGAAAATAAAGACGTTTAGAAAAGAACAGAGACATCATCACAAAACAAAAACGAATACGAGGAGACAAAGCGGAACAACAATCAGGTTTGATATCTTCTCACGTTAATTTCATTTTTTCTTCATCAACGTAGAAACACAGCGTCTATGAAGCAGTTTGTGGGCACAACGGCAAAAAGTCGCTCGCCTCTCAAGTTGTATTAGCTTCGACAAAGCAAGAAAAGAAAAGATAACGCGCCAAACTTCTCCTGCTGGCACGCGGCGCTCGCGAAAAAAAAAAAAAGAAATGATCTGTGCTTACTCCCATACAAAAAAAAAACAAGAAAAAGTTGTTCTCATCGCGCTTCCTTTTTGTTTGTTTGTTGCTGTTGCGGTACAGAAGGAAAAGAAAAAAAAAACAGAAACGCAGGAGGGACGGCGAAAAGCGAACACAAGATATGCCGCGCGAACAAGAGAGAGCGTCCCGCGGGAGAAAAACAAAAGACAGAAGAAAGACAGAAGCAATCGATAAAAAGGAAAAGCCATCCGAGCAACAAAACAGACATGTTCTCGGAGCCGAGGACAACGGCTGTCTTGCAGCATCAATTGAGAACTACAGAAAAAACAGATGTGAAAAAATTAAAACTTATTCACAACAACGAGCCATCACGTGCCGCATCAACGACGCAGTTATCTGAGCATCAGCGTATCGAAGAATTCTGCACCGCCGCCCAAGCATCGTCAGATGTGAGTGACGTGCAAAAACCTAAAGTTTTTTTTCTTTTTTAACAGAAGCAGTTTAAAGGAGATAAACGAAGAGAGAGATAAAAAGATGTTTGAAGCGCTTCGTCTAGCTTTATCAAGCAGAGCTGAAGAGACGAACAACAATATCGGCGTATGAGCATACACACACACGCACAGATACACTTTTTTTCTGCCCACCAACCATATCAATCATACGCGGTGCGCAGCAAGGCACAACTAAGCAGCATCACTGCCACCGCACACGCCACCGTTTGCGCATTCGCACTGGTGCACGGCGGCACAGCTGCGTGGCACGGCCGCGTAAGAGGAGAGGTGGTTGACGTCAGCATCAAAGAGGGCGAGTTCGCCGTCTCTGTGGCGCTCAGCGTCGACGACGTGCGGTGAGACGCGGGCTGCGTGACGCCCGCCGAGTCCTCCGACATGTCCGTTTCGTCTGGCATCGGCGCGTCCAGCGCAGCGCACCGGCACGTAGCGGAAAGAACCGCCGCCGTGAGCAGCTCGTGCAACACGCGGCGCTCCTCTGCGGTGGGGGGGTCGGAGGAGGCTGGGCGGTCGTCCACCTCCTCCTCCGCGGTGAAGTGCCTTTCATTGATGTCTTCGCGGTCGGCGAGACGATGCGGCGCTGCGGTGAGGCTGCGGGGAACGAAAAGACGACAGCCGTGCACCGTGACGTGCGTAAGGGGCTCCGTGGATGACATGGGCGAAGAGCGCCTCACACTACACCACGTCAAAGAGCTTAAATAAAAAATGCAGGGGCAGAAACACCCGCGCGTCAAATGTTGTCGCTGATTTACTGGAAAATTTTATTTTCTAGAAGTATTCTTTTTCCTTTTCTTTGTTTATTTTCTGTTGTTGTTGTTGTTGTTGTTATTGTTGTTGTTGTTTGAAAAACAAACCACGCTGCGCTTCTCAACACTAGTGCTTTATGGCTAAGGACCAGAGTCTGCACGCGGGGAAAAACGCAAGCACACACCTCTAGTTCTTTTAACCGTCATGCAACGTCAGCAGCGGTCTCACAGCGGTGTCAACGCATAAACAAATAAAAGGAGTGAACAACAATTCCGTGCTTAACAGAAAACGTACGCGATGCACCGACGTTTAAAAGTCAAGAGATTCACAAAGGGGTGCGTCTCCGCTCTGTGGAGCAGAACTCTCCACGGTGTATTCGCACGCCTGAACACTCGTTTTGAGGGAGAAACGGAGCGGAAAGAAAAGAGAAGAGAAAAGAGAAAGCCGAGATGCCGGATCGGCTACCAATCCGTGGAAGTACTGCAGTGAGGATCTGAGACAAAATCAGTTCTGAAATAAATAAAGAAAGGAGAAAGAAGAATAGAAAAGTGGCGTTTGTGTGAATCCAAGTTATTGATTTGAAGGACGACAAAGTAGTACAAAACAAGAAAAAAAAACGGCTTAATGGTGGGTAAAAACACGTAAGAGCGGTTTTTCTCAGCACCGATGAGTTGTATAATTAGTGGGAAAAGAAAGCTGTGTTGGAAAGTTAGTATTGGTTTTTTGTTTAGAAAAAAAATTAGAGTGCTATTTTTGTTTGTTTTTTTGTTTCCTCTTCTCGGCTGTTGTAACGACGTGCTAATATGGTTCCGAAAAGAAGTTTCTAAACAACAGAAAAGAGTGAGAAAAAAAAATACGAGTAGTCGGTAGAAAAGAAAAATACGAAAATGTATCTGCGGGACAACAAAGAAAAGCCTTATCAGCGTCACTTAATAATGAACAAATCAACGGCAATGTGTGCGTTTTGCGTTGTGAGTGTGAGACAGATGCGAATTAAGTTCCGTTTAAGTTACACAAAGAGAGAGAGAGAGAGAGAGAGAATTGGGAAGATAGAAAGTAAGAGAGGAGTGATACGAATAAACACGCGAGGACACGCAAAACACACGCACGCTGAATCACACGGAGGGGCCCCATGAAGGGCGACACGGTGTCGACGCATTTACATAGCACAAGGTCAACATACGCGTGGAGACAACAAGCTCAACCCTTGAGTTACATAAAGGGGCGTTTTGTTGCTGTTGTTTCACGTAGCGATCGACAGCGCACTGCGCACATCAGCAGCACCGGCACCGCACACCCATCTTTGGCACCTGCGCAGTAACGCGGAAGTTGAGACAAAGGTTTGATTACCACTTGTCAGCTATTCACCTTAAGCTTCGGACTCATAATGTTGTGTAGGGCGAGTAGAAGCGCCACTATAGCATCCTCCACGCTTGAAGTACGTGTCGTTTAATATAAGTAGTAATTTTCGTTCTTGCTGCCCAGCAGAAAAAGAGTTTCTTTTGGAGGGGGAGAAGAGAAAAGCGATGACATCCAATTGGGGTTGTCGGAGAAGGTATACAGCACACGAGCAAGCCACATGAAAGGAAAGTAAGAAATGTACAAAAGTTTACAAAAAAAAAAGAGAAGAAGTGAGTGTGATACTATACATATATGCGGCAGGTAAGAACAAGCAGCAATAACAAAACTAATAATTATGTTTCTGCATAGAACAAAAACTCTCAGGCGGACTTGGATGAACAAAAGAAATGATTCTATGTAGAGAGGGAGAGAAGGGGGAAAGGTCAGTGTTGAACCGCTGACTGCTCCCACTCCACAGCGCACATCGCCAGCCATGAAGTGAACTTGAAAAAAAAAAGGGATGGGAAGTGAGGGGACGTCACAACTCACACTTGACGCGGATTACTTCACCCATTCTCCCTGTCTTCGATAATGTAATATCGGCCGCCTACAACGCAATTCACAAAAACGCAACTCGCAAAGGAGGCGCGATGGAGGGAGAGACGTGTTCGCTGTGCTCTGGTGCGTTACTCCCTCCCGTCTCCACCCTCGCTTCATCCCGAAGGAGGCCGATGGTTCGCCTTCGACGCCCACGAGCTCAACGTGTCTGTCTCTCGCACAACGAGACGTCGCAGCTGCATGTTCTGCTCATCCACGCGATCGGCGTACGTCGTCACCAGCTCCAAATGCCGCTGCATCCACTCCGCGAGGTGCGCAGACACGTTCAATCGCGTTACCCGGACAGGGCAGCCGTAGCGTGCGTACGGGCATATCACACCGCCCTCTTCCTCGTCCTCAGCAGCGGCGGAGGCAGCGGCGGCGGAGGCACCGCCCAGCGCGGGAAGTCGGCCGTCCGCCGTGGGCGGGTTCCACCGCCGCCCTGCTGCTGGAGCGCGGTGCGAGGCGGGCCGGTCGATGAACGAGGCGCTACTCTGCAGTTGCCCCGCCGCGCTCTCCGTGGAGTGTGGGCGGGCGTACTTCTGGGTGGTGCCCACGTCTGCACCCTCCGTCACGGCGCGTTGCGCCGCTGCGCCGTCGCGGTCCTCCTGAGACGAGGGATCTATGTTGATGTTCGACACAAACGACGTCGCTCCTTCACTCCCCGCATCGGTGATGTACTCGCTGCCACCGCCGCCACTAATGCCACTCCCCGCCACAGACGCACGCACGGCGGCCAGCGCCGGTTGGCGGTTCGGATTGCGCAGACAGCTCGCTATGTGCGCATCAAGTCGACGCTTCCGGAAGAACTGCAGGCAGAAGGGACAGGTGACCTTCATCGCCTCGCAGCTCTGCTCATGTGCCGCCAGCGCCTGTCGCGTCTGAAGGCCGCCGCAGTAGCGGCACTTCACTTTCGCCTCCCCACACTCCTGCTGTACATGCTTGTCCATGAGCTGGCGAGGGACAAGTACACCGCAGGCGGCGCAGCGGGTCGGCAGCCGCGGGCAGCGTCGTAGGTGGCTGCTGAGGTCGCCACGCAGCATGCGCTCGTTGCAGTGCGGGCAGCGCATCGGCGCCTCCTTGCACTCCGCCACGTGGGCGTCGAGCTCCTGCTTGTCAAAGCCCTGACGGCAGTGAGGGCAGGGCGCGAGTTGGCGCTTGCAGACGTGCCGGTCACCGATAAAGATGGGCTGCCCACACGTCTTACACGGGATGGGCTTCACCCCGTTGTTCGGGTTCGACGGCCCCTTCAGCTCCTTGATGCGATCGGCGTAGCGGAGCGTGTTTAGGGTGTCCTCGCAGTGGCTCTGACAAGGCGAGATGGTGGCAATCACACACGTCTTGCACCGGCCCATGAAACTCTCCCGGAGGATCTGCGTCAGCTTCGAGCCGCGGAAGGGAATGTGTCGCTTGCGCATCGACATGGCACGGATGCACTCCTTCAGCGCTAAGAGAGACTTGTTGATCTCCGCACCCTCCCGCCGCGTCCGCGCGTCCGTCTCCGCCGTGTCGGATGCCCGCTCGCTGCCTGCTAAATCAACGAACGTCATGCGACCCTGTTGCTGCGGCTGCTGCGGCTGCCCGTCGCCGCTCTCCGTCACTGTCAGTTTGATCTCCAGCACCGCGTGCGAGCGGGAGCTACGGTCGTTGGCGTGGGTGGTGCCGATGGCGCGAAGCTGCTGCCCGCTGGTCATCAAGGCGTTGACATCCTCCATGGAGCGGACGGGCTGCTCGGTGAGACCGACAATGTGAACATTCTGGTACTCGTCCTGCAGCATCTTCACCTCTGCCCTGTCGTTGAGCAAGTCGTAGAGCTTTGTGCCATAGACTTCGTAGAAGCTGGCGGACATGGTCCCCTGCGTCATGGAGAGCAGCTCCGTGACGGCGAGGCTGTAGAGACCCGGTGTGCCACCGCAGCCCAGCATCGTGTGCGTCTTGCCGCTGCCGGTCTGACCAAAGGCGAAGACAACGGCCCCGCCTCCCTCTCGCACGCTCTGCAACAGCGGCTGGCAGCAGCTCCGGTACACTTCTTCGTTGGTGCACCACTCTCCAAAGACGTGGTCGTAGCTGAAGCTGCTGGGCTCGATGAACGGGGTGAGGTCAAGCTTCGTGCGAGGCTCGTATACCGTCACGTTGGGCCCACCGGCCTCATCGCACCGCACCACGTCGTTCTCATCATCCTCGCGGCCGGGGATGCGAATACGCTTGCGCACGGCCACGGTGATGGTCGAGTTCACGTTGGCCGGGCCGGACGGTGTCACACCGGTGCAGCGCTCAGGCGAGTGCCGCTGCCCCTCAACGGCAGCCGCTGTCGCCTCATCCCTCGACATGCGGAAAATAAAAAAAAACGGAGGAAAAAAAAAAGTAAAGCAGCGAAGAGACAAAGTACGTTTCTGTGTTTCACGTAATAGTCTGTGGCGTGTGCACGTCGAGAAGACTTTGTGTGGATTGCCAGTGAGGGTGCTATTGTTTGTGGATCCAAACTCTGTGGCAGGTGCTGTGGGACTCTGGCCAAGTAAATATATATATATATATATGTGAGGAGAGCTTCAAAGAAGATGGTCGCGCATGCAGAACAGTGGGAAGGCCGGAGATCGAGAACGTTAGGAGAACAATACACAAAGAGGCGGCGTACGCGCAAACGAAGAGTAGAACTGATAAGTTAGAAAAATAGTATTTATTGGTGAAGCACACGAACAAAAGTTGACTCGGCGCTTAAGGCACACGAGCGACAAGGGGGAAAGGGGGGAAAACCAGTGCGGTATAGTCAGAGTTGCCTGCCTCCTGGGAGAAGAGGAAGCAGCCAGCTGGATGCAGACAACAAAAAAAAAGCTGCATTTTTTTTCATTTCCTCTTCCATTAGTCAACGTGCACTCTGCCAGGTATATTTCACTAATCAAAAGAGTGGTACTTCAACACACGTACAAACGCGTCTGCAAACACACACTTTCTTTATATGTTTGTTTGTTTGTTAGGTTGCTGTAAAAACGTAATTGTGTGCGTTTGAGTGAGTGACACAGACGGGCGGACACAGCTTCAGCGCGTGCGTCACAAAGACAAAACAGAAGAAAGAAAATAAGAATGCGAGTGCTCAGCATCCAGCGCTACACCCTGCCCTGGGAGGAAGATAGACACACCACCCTTCACTGAAACAAAGCCTCTTCTCAAACAAAAAAAAAAACCCTTAACTTCTCTCACAACTACGCACAATGAAAGCCGCATCATCGCCCTCCCTCCACGGTGCGCTCTTTAAAAATAAGAGAAGCACTGTACCGCAACAACAACAAAAATACAAAAATACAAGAGCACCACTTAAAACCCAAATCAAACACGACACACATTTATCCTTTCGCTTATTCGTCCTGGATGGTGTTCTTCGCCTTTGGACTCATCGGTACCATGAAGTTGTCATTCAGGGCCCATCGGCGCCGCGACCAGAAGGGCTTGCGCTGATCCGCTTGTACCGCGTCAGACACAAAGGCTGCTGGGTCGTACGTGGCGAACATCGTGTTGGGCTCAAGTGCCTCTCCAGCGTGCTTATTCGCTAAATTTACTGGCGTCCGCCCCGTCTCGCTGGCAAAGCGTTCCTCCATGACACGCGAGACCATGTTCGCCGACACCGGACGCGGCGGGCGGCCAAACTCGTCCACGTCCTCCAGAAAGAGAGGCACCTCCGGATCCCAGTCGCGCTGCTCCGGAGTGCCCGGGATACGGGGAAGCAGCTCCTCCTCCTCGAAGCGCTCCACTGTCGCCCCGGCACGCAGCAGCTGCACCAGCAGATGGTCCTGGTGGTGCTTGAAGGCAAAGCGTGTGCCGTTGATGCTGGCCGGTGTCCCGTCCGCGTACTCGAAATCAGCGACCTCGCGGGACGGGCCGTACTTGCCGTAGCGGTCGCCGTGGCCGTGGTGCAGCATCCATTCAATGTGCGTCTTTCGGAAGCGAGGACGAGGTAGAGGAAACGGAGAGCGAGATGCCGGGTAGGCCGGCGTGGCACCAGGCGCGGCCCACAGTGCGTTGCGTGTGGCGCTGTAGTTCGTGCGCACTTCGGAGTAGCCACGCACGGCGGTGTGAAGGGCCACCGCTGACCCGCGCGCTGCCACGCAGCCACCTCGATACATTTCTCGGCCCTTTGTTTGTTTGTTTGTTTTGGAGGATGGCAGCAAGAGTAGATGAGGTGTAAAATGAAGCAAAACACCTCCTAACACGTACGAGAAGCAACATAAGAAAGAAGGAGAGAGAGAATGAGAGATGTGTGAGAAAGAGAGATAGAGGGAAATCTAACAGCAATGAAGTTGACGCCGCGGAAGAAGCGATAGGAGCTTCTCCTTTGCATTTGCGAGTATGGTTGTCGCTAGTAGCTCTCCTAAACATATCTAACCTAATATTATTATCTTAATTTTGGCAATGAACAAATCCTCGCAGTAGCGCGAGAAAAACGCGCTGCCTCTACCCACAGTTCTTTTGCAAGCTATTGCGCACCGACGACAACGAACGCTTGCATTGCAGCTCTGTCTTCATAAGATAACCCCGCTGCTCCATAGAACGGCTGGCAACCACTCAAAAATACATGAAACACAGATGCCTCACCGTTATTTCGCCTTTTCATATTAATTCGGCGTTGGTTGCTTTGTTGCTTTTATGTTGTTGTTGTTGTTGTTTTTTCCCGAAACAAAAAAAAAACCCTCACCGTTCTCACTCAATGTCGAGTGCTCTGTGAATGACAGGGAACTTCGCGTCGTCTGTCAGCAAGTCGCCACGCTGAAAGGCATAGAGAGGCCCATGTGTGTCCCTCGAAGCCCACGAGTTGCGCTGTCCATCAAAGGCGCAGCGGTCGGGGATGAGAGAGAGGCAGTAATTCGCCACCTGCGCGAACGGCATCGCCAGCACCGACGACGCCGAGAGTCGCGCCGGTCCCGTCAACGTCGGCTGCGTACCCATAACGAGATAGTTGTTGAAGAACAGCGCAGCACCAGGGGCCAGCGGGGGCACCTCCACCGGCGGCAGGTGCGCCAGCTCAGGAAGTCGACGCACGACGGAGCCAATATCAAAGATGCCGCCCGACACAAAGCGGTCCATCTCTCTCCCGTCATGTGAGATGCGCCGCACCACGTGGTGGGAGCCGGGGATCACCGCCTGCGAGGCCGCAGAGGCCGCCCCGGTGCCAGTGCTCGACGACAGCCCCAGCTGCACACACAAGGCCTGTGGATGGGCGTAGTTGGCCCCCGCACCGGCAAAGCCCAAGGGAATGGCGTTGGTCAGCGGGGAGTCCTGAACGGCGCTGTCGCAGTACACGCGCAGGAGGACCTCGCCGGAGAGGTGACCGGCAGCCTCGCCGACACGCCGGCCCACCGCGCCGTCCATGGTAAGGGCGAGCGCCTTGAGCTCCGGCGAGGTCTGCCACAACCAGCACCACGTGCGCGGCCAGTCCTGCATGAAGCGCATGACATCGTTGACGTGGTGCTCGTGGCGGATCTCTTTCTCTAGCATGCCGCTGTCTCGGTAGTCCTGGAAGCTCTTCTTCAAGTCCTCGTAGGTGTACTTGTCCCTTACCTCCTTGATGCGTTCGTCAGACACGTCACCCGAGAGCTCCTCCTCACGGCTGAAGTGCTGGTGAATGCTCTTGTACTGGTTGTAGCGATCGCGTGCCTTGGCGAGTCGGTTGAACGCACGATCCACCGCGCGCTTATTCTTCAGGGTGAGGTGCACCTTTTGAGTGTGCGTGTCGAAGGAGCGAAGCCGGTCGTTCTCCTCGGCCTTGCGCAAGGCTTCGGGTGGGAGGTGTCCGCTGCCAAAGCCCATCTCCGTCGCGACCTTGGTGCTGGACGGCGCAGACGTGGAGGCGGTGGCGGCGGCGTCGGCGGCTCCTCCGGGCTGTGCCTTAGGATGCAGACTCGCATTCAGTCCAGAGCTGGCGCCGTGCTGATGCTGCGGATCGATCCCAGGGAAGACGGCCTCGCCTCGGCTGCGCGCGGCGTTGTTGCACAACGTTGTCAGCTGCTGAAGCGTGTCACGGGGAAGGAAGTCGTGCACGAGGACAAAGCCATAGTGGCGGTAAGCTCGCACGGCAGCTGGGCTGAAGAGATTCCGGTAGCCGTCCACGACACAGCCTTTGGGTAGCATTGCTCTAGATGCGAGTTACGGTGAAGATAAGGAAGAGAAAGAGCCGCTAACTCGCTCTATTCACACGTATATGAATATAGCGTGTGCGTCTGTGTCTATCTGTTTGTAAGTGTATTTGAGAGGAATAGTTGCGCAACACAGTGTGTGTGTGGGTGTCAGCAGACGCTGCCGAATTGCAGAGAGAGTAGCTGGGAAAAAAAATCTCCACAAAAAATAGAGGGGCAGAGAACGGAAAGAAAGAAAGACAGACCCCTCTCAGCCATGTGCTCGCATGCAGAATGAGTTGAGCGTGTCGAAAATGCAGCCTCTTTGGCGATTTAAAAAAAAAAAAAGGCATAAAAGAATATGGGGGAGGGGGAAGAGAGGAGCACTGATGTCCACTAGCAAATAAAAAGAACAAACATACAGAAGCAGACATGTAGTCACCGTCCAGGAAACAGCTTGACGTGCAGAATCGCACGGTTCGACTCAGCTGGCTACTGCTGGGAAAAGACCTAACGTTAATCTGCTGCAGCACAGTATAACGATAGCAGTTCTCGCGACACCTCCTTTTTTCCTCCAACATTACAGAAGGGAGAGGAGAAGCAGCAAGATGTAATACCTGGGATGCCTCTCGCCACACAACCCAGCAGTAATCGCCCTTCAAGGTGAAAGTGAGAGAGGACAGGAAAGCGAAGAGAGAAGGAAGAACCAAAGTGCTACGGAAACACGCTCAATGTATTATCTTGGTTCGTCAAGATTCTCACTTTCTCCTCCACACAGAAAGGGTCATCTTTCGCCGCTGACATAGCTAGCAACAAGCTGCTACTCTTTTTCTTTAGCTTGGCTGCTCTCGACATGTTTGTCTGTATTGAATATTGATATGGTTCATATATACTACATGCACTCGTCCCTCTTTTGTTGAACAAGAAAAAGAAATAACAAAATTCAAAAGTAAACTTGATGCAGCTGCCATCCTATGTACTGAGAAGACAACCGAATTCTGCGCGCCCATTCGTGTCTCCTTCCTCTCTCCGCGCTTTAGAAAAATGGTGCAGGTAACGCATCGTACAGCACTTCACAGCACAAAAAAAAGGTTATTGTTGTTGTTGTTGTTGTTTTCCTCTAACAATACATAGAAAAAAAAAAAACATCACGAGTGCGTGTGTATGTGCGTGTCTGAGTACTTCCCAAGTACAAATCGCTTCTGTCTTCGGTTGCTCCTCACTGCCTGCGTCACCTAGCAGTAGAAAAGCAACAGAGAGAGAGAGAGAGAGAAAAAAACACCCACACAAACATCCACGCTTGAGACCACTGAGCGAGGAAGAAAGAAGAAAAGGGGTGGGAAGGTTGCGACCACTACATAAAAGAAAAAGAGATAGAGAGAGAGCACGGTGTGACATGAGAAAAAAAAAAGGAATCTTTCTTGAGGGTTTGGTTTTTATTTCGCAGCATAGTCAAATTTAAAAGGTTCCGCAGCAGAAATGCACTGTCTCTAACGGCCGCACACGAAAACACGTGCAGACTAGCGGCCGTTACGCTCTACATATCTATTTATATATACATACATACATTGACAGCTGCACGACTTACAAAAAAAAAAAAAAGCAAAGCGAAGGGTTTTGAAAATACATGGAAACACATCTACGAATCGAGAAAAAAAAGGGGTCTACATCCAGGAAACACACTGCATCGCTCCTTCAAGAAGTGAAGCAGGAAAAGACACAAAAAAGAGCTTATTAAACGAATTCCCACACTTTAAGTATCTACAATATTTTTGTTGTTGTTGTTGTTGTTTTTCAAGCAGCCTCATCCTTTTTTCTTTTGTAATTGTTGTGTTTAACACCTGCGCGATGACGTGCAGTTACACATGCTTTTCTCCTGTTGCCCCTCCAAGTTGCTGGCGTCTAAGACCTTTGGGACAATTGAGTGGAGTGCGGGACTTCAGCAACACCAAAACAACGCTTAACGATTTAATGGGGCGATGATCGCTCAAGCGTGCGACGAGCACACTTTACAGAGAGAGAGAGATAAAGAAGACAGCACGCGCCTTGCCACTAAGCAGCAGGAGAAAATTAAAAACAAAAAAGAAGCTGAACGGAACTGCGGCGTTGTTCTTGTTAATTGACGTCTTGCCACACCGACTTTTGTTTGCGTTTGTGTGATGGTATATACAAGGCACACAAGACCACAAAAAAGAGAAAGCAGTGCCGCGGTCCGCTGATCAGCGGCTTCACCCCGACTCCTCCTCCTCCGCTTTTCATCATCGCTTTTTTTGTTGGTTTGCTTCTTTACAGCTCCTCCGCTGAGTCGTGCTTGGTGTGCTGATGCTGCAGCACCTTCTGGTAGTACTCGTACTTTGCAGAGCTGCTGTCGCGCTTCAGAATGTCCATCACCGGGCCCATGCACATCTCGAAGTGGCGGCGGTTCAGCTTCGCCGTGATCACCGGCGTCACGGCAATAATATCCGCCACGGTGCGATGGTTGTTCAAGAACTCCAGCTCGCCAACGTGGTCGCCGCTGGTAAAGTCGCACACCTTCGTTTCCTTGCCGTTGGCGTCACGCCCGATAACCTCCACGGTGCCCTCAATGATGATGTACAGCCACTCGCCCTCCTCGTCGTAGTGGATGATGTAGTCCCCGGCTTCGAACTCGTCGCTGGTGAGGGCGTCTGCGATCTGACTGCGTTCGTAGGCGTCGAGGCTCTGCAGGAAGGCCACGTTGGAGAGCATCGACACGTAGGTCTCACGCCGGCGGATGCAGGAGCCCATGACCAGGTTGCGGTAGGTGTCCCGGTCCAACACCCACGCCACCAGCTTCTCCGTACACACCTTGACCGTGGCCACGGCAGGGGTGTCGTAGAGCAGCTCCAGCTCACCCACCGCCGTGCCCTCCGTCTTGAGGAAGACCTTCTGGCCCTCTTTGATGATATCCGCCTGCCCGCTTTGAATAACGTACAGCTTGTTGCAATTCTTCTCGCCGAACTCGATGATGCACTCGTCCTTCACGAACTCCTCGCGGTACATGGCACCCGCCACGGTCTGAATGCCCTTGGTACCCAAGAAGCCGAAGAGCACGTTGTGGCTCAGCAGCTCGCAGATCAGCTCCGTCTCCTCCGCGCTCTTCTCGTGCACCGGGGCAACAAAGTTCTTGGCGGCCTCGGGGTCGATGCCCTCCACCCGCACGGTTTGCCGGCGTGCGCGGCCACCACCGAGGGCGGTGAGATCGGCGTTCATCTGCGTCGGCACCCACGACGGGCCCTCGCCAAAGGCGGCATCCGTCGGATCCGTCGTGTCCTGCTCCTCGTTCCACAGATTTGTCGTGTTCTCCTCGCACTGCTTCGTGATCTTGTTGCGCAGCTCAAAGTCGATGCGGGTGTCGTTAATGACGATGCGGCACATGCGCTTGTTCACCTGCGCCAGCGAGAGCAGCTTGCGGCCAGCGTAGTTGGAGATGGGGTTGTTGCTGAGGTCCAGCGAGTTTACCTTCGGGTGCACCTTGAGGACCTCCACTAAGCGATCGATCACGGCGTTGCCCTTCACCGCCTCCTCGTTCAGATCGGAGTTGTACAACTTCTGGTCTGCGGCGTTCAGCAGGCGGAACTGGCTGAGGTGCTCGATGACGTCAAGAACGGCGAGCAGCCCGCGGTTGCCGACGTAGTTGTTGCTGAGGTCGATCTCGTCGATGTCGTCGAAGGATTTGTGACTTTGGAAGAAAGCGACGAGTTCAGGGTTGGGGGCCTTCACGCCCTCCTGCTTGCACGCCTGCAGGAAGAGCGAGAGCGGCGTGTCTTCGGCGGACATCGTTCGCGTGTTTGCGGAGATGTGTGCGTGTGTGTGTGTGTGCTGTTGTGGCTCTTCAAGACGCAAAGAAGATAGAGAAAGAAAAAGAACACAAATAAAAAGAGGTGTATGTACTAGGTGAAGACGGAAGGAAGTCGAGTTAACCTTTTTTTACTTGTTTTTCTTGCTGTTGCTCTTTTGTCTCGCTGCGGCAGGAGATGAAGTGTCGATGTGTGACTCTTTTTTTTTTGTCTGTTTGTTTTTTGGTGTATGTGGGTAGACGAAAGGCAGGAGGAGAAAAGGGAAAGAAGACTTAAAGCTCTTTAAAGCACTTACCTTTCATTTGTTTTTATGTTTGGTTTATATTTTTAGTATGAGTGTATGTGCGGGTGTTTGTAGTTTTTCAAAAAGCAGAGGCAGGGATTCATTGACGAGATAAAGGAAAGAAAGTCGAATAAAGGGGGAGAGAAGATACAACATTCAAAGAGGAGAGAGGCCCACTGCTCCGACCCCTTATTAGTGTTCAAAACGCACGCACGTTAAAACAAGCTTGCACCAGGACATAGTGCGTGTCTGTACGGTCCTCTGGGTGTCGCACCACGAAATGTCAAAAGTACAAAGAAACAGAAAAATGGAAACGATGAGAAAGAGCGCGGTCGCTCTGGATAGCACTGAGTTGTGTTCGTTGGTGCTTGATTGTACGCTTGTGTGTTATTCTCGGATAATGATTGTTGAGAACGTTGATTTGAGAGTTAGAAAACCTTTACGTTGGCCAGTGCTTTAGCACTCACAGACGTACATGAGACAGAACCAAATTATGTTTTGTTTCGTTGCAAATCTTTTCATGCTGATGCTCTTGGCATTGCCCTCTCTGTTCAGACATCTCATATGAGAAAAAAAGCAGCGATACACCACCGCAGCAGTGCATTCTTATTAGAAAAAAGAAAAGTGTGTCCATTCCTCCTTGTGGTGGTCAGTAGTGAAACTGTGGGAGATCGTAGGCGTACACCCCGCGAGCATTCTTCACCAACCAACGCTTATCGAACACCGCATGCGTGCGGCGCGAGACCCTGGACGCCCGCTCCAGTGCGGTGTCAAGAAGAGCGCTATCAAGCACCATCGTCGCGACGTACCGCTGCCCAGACGGTGAGGAGGGAGTGGAAGAAGACCCCTGCGATGACGGAGACGCGTAAAGGACAGAGGAGGTAACAGATGGCGACGACCTGCCCTTGCTGCTGCTGCTGCTGCGTTCCAACGTGCTGCGACTGGCTGCGTGGACCTCCCGCCGCACCTTCCGCGAAGAAGAGGGCGGCAAAACGGCTCCATCCCGCTCGCTGTTGGCGACCTCTCCATCGCGTCCGCCGGCAGTGGCGGCGGAGTAGAAGGTAAACTCACTCTGCAGCAGCAGCATCTCCAAGTCGTGGGTGTGCAGAGGGACGTCCATCATGTCCTTCAGCTCCGCCAGCGTGAAGCTCAGCTCCATCGGCGCCGTCCGCGAGGCACGTCGGCGTGGCGCGACGTCACCCAGCGCACGCAGCAGCGAGCGGCGCCAGTACGACAGCAGCAGCGACTGCCCGTGCGGGGAGAAGGGGCGGCTGATGGCGCCACCCGCACTGCCGCAACACCGCGGCTCCCCGCAGAGCCGCTGCCGCTGCCCCGTCATCCAGTACGCGAGATCGAGCAGGAAGGTGGCCACCCGCCTGCGTTGGAAGATGGGGAAAGTGACGATGCAGGAGAGAGTGTGGTCGGGGTGGTGTTTGAGTCGGCTAAAGTAGCCCATGACGGCGTCGCCCTCCCAATCCTCTACGTCGAAGTGCGCAGCAACGCTGCGAAACGCCTCCGCTGACATGCCGCACTCGGCGTAATACGGTAGGGAGGCACGTGGTGTGGTGACGACGACGTACTCGTACAGGTCCACGTCGTTGACCAGCAACTTGCTCTCGATAAAGTGCTTTCCGAGCAAGGAGAGACAGCGGCCGTAGTGCAGATTCTTTGCCCCGTCGACGAGGTAAGCCTTGTACCCTGTTTCCTCGTCGTGGTAGATCAGACGACCTGGAGGACTGCGCACGGCGCAGTAGTCGCCCTCCACATGGACGAAGTACTGCTCCCGCGTAAAGAAGGGCGAGAGGCAGCGGTGGCAGAGATAGACCGAGTGGCAGACATCCTCCTCGGGCAGGGCGAGGTATTGCAGCGCCGTGTACGCGGCAGGGAACCAGGGCTGAAAAGCGTAGCACAGGTACACGACCTCGCAGACGGCGGTGTCACGCTCCATGGCGGACACCCACTCCTCCGGCACGTTACGCCGCTGCAGCACTGCACCATCGCCCTTCAAGTTGGCAGAAGGCGTCTGCGTAGTCTCATCGGATGGAGACGCAGAGGAAGCAATCGTCTCTGCCTCTGTAAGGCACTGCAGCGCCGTCGCTTCGTACCACCCATCGTAGCGGTAGTGATAGCCGTCGGCGGAAACGAAGCTGTTGGTGGACACCCGAAGTTCGTTGCAGCTGTGCATCGTCCCACTCCCAATCGCCCCGAGCGCGACGCCGTGCCACGACGGCGCTGAGGCCTTCTTTCGCTGTCGTGCCAGATCGGCGCTGAGATCGATGTGGGTGCAGTGCATGTAGTAGAGCAGTCGCTCAGCATCCTCTGCGTGGCGGCGCGTGGCCACCACCACTGCCGTTACGGTGACGTCCTCGTCGTCGACACTCTCCACGTTAGGAGCGAGGTTAGCGGGGAAGAGGCGCTCGGATACCTTCAGGCGACAGACCTGGCCGGGCTCCATGTCAAGGAGAGACAAGTGTGTGTGTGTGTGTGTGTGTGTGTGTGTGTGTGTGTGTGTGTGTGGTGGGGAGTGAGAATAGTAGTCGCCGTCGCAAGAGGATGTCTCAACCTTCCTCTCTGTCCCTCTCTCTTGAGCAAGAAAGTGTGTGAATGTATGTGGAGATGTCACGTGTCGCGGGTAGAGAGAAACAAATAAAGAAATATATTGACAACAAAGAAGAAGAAGGGGTGTGACGGAAGGGAGTGGAAGGGAGAAAGAAGCGGAATGAAGAAGGTGGTCAAAAGAGCGAGAGCGCAGACTGGCACCTTTACCTGCTGCGTCTCCCTCCACTTTGTGTGCTTCAAACACTTCCCTCCTGGACTTCTGCTGCCTCTCTCTCTCTCTCTATCCCTCTGTACTGGCGGCGATTGACAGAGATTGTATCGCTCAAGCTAAAAGAAGACTGCGTCTTTCATGAGCGTTCAAGTCACTGGTATCGTACATTCCTCCCTGTTTGTTTGCTTGCTTGTTTGTTTGTTTGTTGGTTTGTTTGTGGGGGAAGCAACTATGCAATTGTGTTCATGATCCGTTAACGTCTACCCAGGTTGGGATGGCGACGAAGAGTGGACATACGCCGTCCAACGCTCAACCTCCGCCACAAACGCAGAGTCGCACCCGCTGTCACTCTGGCACGCAATACGGTGACACGCATCCACCAGCGCACGCACAAGCCGCCGCCGCCCTAGCTTCTCGGCCAGCACAGCCTTCTCCAGCAACGTGCGAGCGTACAAGGGATGCATCGGGCCTAGCAGGCGCTCCCGCGTCGTGGCCACCGTGTCATACATCTTCAGTGCAGCCACGTCCTTTCCCTCGAACAGTTGGTACACGTGCGCAATGTGCTCCAGTGTGAGGGCCAGCTTTAATTCCTCCTCGCTGCTTTCTGCGTCAGTGAGCTGACCGGCTCGGCAGCTGCGTACGTGCACGCGTATCGCAGACGACTGCTGCCAGGCCTCCAGCGCGGCCACGTAGTCGCGACAGCAGTAGTGGCAAACTCCGATGCTGTGGTGCACATCAGCAAGAAGGCCACGCTGCGATCCCAGTGTGTGAGCCAGTCTGTCCCTGGCGTCGTACAGAAACTTGCGCAACACCTCCGTCGCCACTGCTTGTCTGTGCTGCCGCCGCTCCTCCTCTTGCTCCTCATCCGCTGTACGCAGTGGGTGGTGTGGAGAAGAAAACGATGCCGTGAAGCCACCATCAGAAGATACTCGCGTGGGTTGAGGTTTTGGCCGCGCAGGTGCATCCGCGTGATCGAGCTGCTCGAGCCGTAACACTGCCCTGTTGTACGCCACCCCTGCCAACCCCTCACTCCTTGCTCGAGACACTGCAGCCCTTGCATCGCCCTTTGCCGCACCGCTGCCGCTGCTCCTCAGGTGATCTTTCCAGTATCCCTCACACGTTACGAGCAGCCGTTCAGACTCTGCAAAGTCACCGACAGCGGTGTACACGCTGGAAAGCAGCAGGAGAATGTTTCCAAAGAGTTGGTGGTGGCGGAGACTAGCATGAAAGAGCGTCGAAGAGGGCACCGGTGCTAGTGGTGGTGATGATGATGATAATACGGCTGTGCGGCGATCTGTGTTCGCAGCCGTGTTATTCTGTTGTGTGTCCAGCTGGGTTGTGAAGGAGGAGAGGGAGAGAAGAATTTTCTCGGCGACGTCACGGGCGCGATGCAAGTTGCCTTCTCGGTAGAGGCGGTTGGCCTCAGCGAAGTGAGCAGCGGCCGTTGTGACATCCATTTTCTGTAATCTAAGTGAGGATACACTTCTGTCCTTGAAGTGTGAGTTTGTATGTCTATTTGTATGTGTGTGTGTATGTGGTGTTGTAGAAGGATTTTGTTGGTCACCTCTACGCGTCACAAAATATAAGAGCGGCAGATGAAAACTATGAGGGTGTAGTGTGCTGCATGCTTTATTGCCCTTTTGGTACAGCAAAACCAAGTCAGATGGCAGTCTTATGTCTCTGACGAGTATGGTGTATTCCCTTTGCCACCACGTTCTATGTGCGATGTTGTGTTCAAGGTTTAATAGAAAAAAGAAAGCTTGAAGCTAGCCTCCCTCTCTTGTTGAAACTTCTCAGTTGAGAAGTGCAGAGGATTTCGATGTTCGTCGATATTGTTGTTGTTGACGTTGTATTGTCGTTTATTTTCTTGAAAGGCAGAAAGCTTAAGGGAAGCAGGTCGGCATTCTACCTCTTTGATTCTTTGCGATGCGTTGTGTAATGGACGCCGGAAGGTGATGAAGAGCTGCACCTCCGATGCTGGGGTCGGCACAAGAGCGCGCCTCGAGGAAGGAAAAAGGGTGAGAGAGAGAGAAAGCGTTGGAAGTTGTTGATGTTGTTTTACTTTATCTCGAATGTTCGGTTTTCTTCCCTTCTGCCAGCACACAAGTAGAACTGCAACATAAGTTTTGGGTTTGTTTTTGTTTCTGGAGGAAGCAGGTCAACTTCTTCGTTGTTTTTGATTGTTTGTTTGTTTGTTCTCAGTTCGGAGTACTCTGTGCATGGAGGAACAGAGTTGCCAAGAAAGATGAGTATTGTATATATATATCCCCAGCCATCAGCTATGCGTCCGCTCTGCATGATGACCAGACAGACAGCCTCTCAGCACAACATCAACTGTGAGTGTGTGTGTATATTTCCTTGCCTGTGATGCTGTTTGTGCTTAGGCGTACGCCACGTGTGGTAAATCGGTGCTAGAGAGTTGTCACGGAGTGCGTAAAGAAGGTCTCGATCCATCGGAGCCACAGGGGAGGAGGAGAAGGGGGGGGTGCAAATATTCTTTCTCACCACGTACCACCAGTCCCCAACTCGACACCACAAAGAGAACATAATTAAGCATCGTAATAATAAAGCGCGCGGATAGAAAACCCCATCAAGAAGGAGAAGAACCGTGGCGTGTTATGAAGGTCTACTCAATCGCAACTCATACTCAGAGACACGCACATAACTTCCTCTCCCTCCATTAAGATGCATTCCGCCCCTCAGCTTGTCCTGGAAGAACAAATAGCATACAATCAAAGAGACCCGAGTAGGTAAAACTGAAAAGCAAAAAAAAAAAAAACTTGAAAAGAATGTATACTGAAATATAAAAGCACTGGGTTAGCTTCCGCTGTTCGGTTGCTTTTTTTTCCCTTTTGCTGCTGTTGTTCCCGTTGCTGTTTCTTTCCTCTTTTGAAACACAATATGCAACGAGGAAGCAGACGAAGGACTCACTCATAGTCACTGAGAAGCTGAGAAGCAAGCATCATTGTTAAATAGAAAAGCAGAAATATATGTGAATGGATACGCACAGCAAAGACAATTAGAACAAAAAGAAATAAGAGACAAGAAGAAAGAAGAAGCCTCAGCGTTAACGAGCTTTGCAGCGGTACAAACAGAATCCCTCATTGGAAAAAAAAGAACGGAGAATGTGTGCGCCGAAAAGAAAAGAAAGTTGCGACTTCATTCCTTTTTGTTGTTGCTGTTGCTGTTGTGTGCGTATGGGGGGCTGATGCCTTCGGTAGGAGCATAGCTAAAAGTCATGGAAAATCAAAAACCGCCAAGTTGAGAGGAGGAGAGAACCCATCTCTGACCATGTTGCTATATTCAAGATAATGTGTGTGTGTGTCGTAAAACTCACGAAAAAGAAAAGATGAGCACTCTGTGATGCGAGGCAAGCACATCGAATGCAGCGTGTAGCGACTCCAAGACGCGGTCAGGTGTGAGCACAACGTGTGAGGAAGAGAGAGGGAATAAAAAGACAGGGCGACGGGGGCGGGAGAAGAGAAGAAGCGCAGGAGCACACCAGAAAAAAGGAAAGAATAAGAAGAAGAATAAGGCTTTTGGCTGTTTTGTGATCTGCGTTTCTTTTCTTCTTCCCTTCTATTCCAGGTTTCGTCAACGCATACGACCGGTGGGCTAATGGTTTGTACCTCCCTCCCTCCCTCTCTCTCTCTCTACAACCAGCCTCTTGACACGGACGCGTGCGTCTGTGAGCGATTGTGTGTCGATGCAATTCGGAAGGCGGTGGGAAAAAAAAACACTTTTTTCTCTCTTTTTTCTCTTTTGACCTTTATGAATTAGAAACAAAAAACACAAAGAGGTTGAGAGGGGAAAAAACAAAACAAATTGGAAAGGTGAGAAAAAAAAAGCGTACTGATCCAAGACAGTCCTACGTCACGGAGAAGACAAAAATATATATAGATATATATGAGAGAGAAAAGAGAAGAAAATGATGCAGAATCTAAAAGGTTTGTTTATTTTGATTTTTCCTATGCCTATATATATTAAGTGGCCCCTTCAGCGTATACAACGCACAGACAAGCTCACCGTTTCTACAGAACCTTTAGACAGAACAACGAAAACAATATTATAAAAAAACACTCACGTCTCAAAGAGAAAAAAACAAAATGCACACGACAATAAAAACTCCAGATAGCGAGTGATGGCGCGGATTTCTTTTTCGTTGACATGGCCATGCGTCCAAACCTCGAGGTATGCGAAACGCACTGTTGCAGACACACACACACACACACACACCGTCCATAAATGTGAAAAAAAAAAAAAGGTAAACAAAAAAAAATATATATATATATATATATATATATTTATTTATGTGTGTGAGAGTCTTGCAGAAATTGTTGACAACACACAACGCCGTTTAGAGTGCGCTTGCCTAAATAGAGAGAGAGAGAGAGAAGATCCTCGTCATCATGAACAGACAGCAGAAGCGCACCGACACAGCAGCGATAGTACAGCAAAGAATTGAGTTCGAGAGAGAGAGGAAAACCCACAACAAAGCCCATAAGAAGAATATATAAAAATTTAAAAAAAGAGGCCACGGTGTTGGTGTTGTTTGTGATCCACCGTACAGGTATGGAGAGGGCGGGCAGGAAAGCAAAAAAAAAAAAGATGACTAAGACAACAAACACGGTGCCCACGCATGTCTGATGGCGACGCTACGCCAACAATTTTTTTTTTTGGCTTGGGAGAGCACGGCGTTGAGAGAGAAAGAGAAGAAAAGAGAAGTAAAATTCACCGGCCAAATAAAGCAAGATGACTTATATAAGCGGAACAGAAAGAGTGAAGAAGAAGAAGAGAAAAAAAAGCTGCTCTTGTCTTTGAACGTCTCGGAACTACTTCCTTTTTTTTTCTTTTATTTCTTCGAACCAGCCGCATCGAAGAACAAAATATAAATAAGAACGAAGAAACCTCTTGCTTTTCTTTATGTTTTCTTCTTTTTTTTTTTCGTTGGAAATTCAAAAAGAAAACGAGTAGCGAAGCATCGTAACAGAGGAAGATCGACAAATATAAAAAAGCACAACAAATTCGAGTAAAAAAAGAAAAATCGAGAAAGAATGGGGACAAAAAGAAAAAAAGAGAAAAAAAAATTAAGAGGAGACATACAAGCTCGATGATGGATGTCGCGTCTGGACAACGGCCGTCGGTGAAATTGACTGCAGTTAACGACGACATTTGAGTTAGAAAACGAAGATAATTAGAAAGGTAAACTGGAAAAGAAAAAAAATTCGACAATGTCAATTCTCTCTCTCTTTGTAGCACAACAGGGAGGAAAATAAAAATAGTGTACTGTTGCCAATGGAGAGGAACAGGAAAGAAAAAGCGTACGTACGCCGGTGAGTTAGATGTGTCTTTCTTTTTTGTTTGTTTTTTGTTTGTTTTATATGATGTCTGAGTTTGGTTCTTCGTGTATTTTTTTTGTTTGTTTGTGTGTGTTTGTCAGATTACAAGTTTGTGCACGGGGACTGATTAAGCAGAAGAGAAGGAGAGACAAATAAAAGGATACACAACACTCCCCCCATGCTTCTTCCTGTTGCTGTGTGTAGTCGGCAGCACTCCGAATTGAGTCCGTAACGGACAGCGTACACCGCAACGTCCTTAAAGTGTAATAGTAGTAATAAAGCAGAAAGGAGAAATACAGGTTAGGTGTCAAAATCTTAAAAAGCAATAAAAAGGAGAATCGTAGAATAAACAAAAAAGTGGAGAAAAATATTAGCAAAAAAAGAAAAGAAAAATAGAAAAACATCTGAAGACGGCGAGAGAAGAGCGAGAACACAAAACACAACTAGATGAGAGGGGAAGAAAAGGGAGAGGGGGGGGGGGCATGCCACCCAGCTGCTTCCATTTTTTAAAAAGGAATAACAGCTATCTGGCAAGGGGTCATAGCGCAAAGAGGAGAAACATAAAAAAAACGAAAAGAACAGTATAAAATTGATAAACGGATAAGACGCGTTTGAAGCAGCAGCAATAATAATAATAACGTTTTGCATCGCCCACAAGTACGTGCTCACATGGCCTTTGAAACTTGCGTGTTCACAACAAACGTTGTGGGGCGTCAATGAAGCTGTGAGGACTCGTCAACACCGCTGCTCCCCTCGTTCAGTCTTTTCTCCGCTACCTCTTTTTCTCTCTTTTTACCTTTCCATCAGCCTCCCTTGTTTTGTTCTTTCTTCGGGTTCCCCCTCCTCCGCCTCGGCTAACCGCCGCCCTTGTAGTTTCGAGGATGCTACGACGTCAGAAATCCCATCGCCTTCATGGCCTGCGCGTACTCATTGTGCGGCACAACCCATACCGCAAAGCCGCCCTCCGCTGAGTAGTTTGTACAGGAGCCCGGCAGCACGCCCTTGCGCACCTGCATGGCCACACGTTGATAGCCAGCAAGACCAGCAGCCGACGATGTCTCGTAGTAATGCACAACATCCAGCCCAGGCCCCTCCTGCGGAGCACCTTTGGGCCGCACGTCCTCCACGTTCGAGTACGACTCCGCCCTCGTGTTGGGCTGCGCACGGCCATTGCGGCGGCGCAGGCTGCTGAAGTCGATGTTCCCGTAGCTGAGCACCTTCGCCTCCTCCACCACGGCGCGTTCGCGTAGCTCGACACAGCTGGCCTGCCACGGCGATTCATGCAGCAACTCATTGTTGAGAATGCGCTCGCTGCCACCGTGGCCCAGCGGGGTGGGCGGCAGACTTGTCGCCTCACGGGAGCGCGAGACGGTTTCGTAAAACCGTTTGAACTCCTTAAGTCGCGACTCGGTGGGCGTGGGCGGCACAGGCGTCGCCGACTGCTGTTGCTGTTGCTGCTGTGGCGGCTGCTGTGACGCCTTGCCAGCAGAGGTGCGGGGACGCAGCGTGAAGTACGGGTTGAGGTTGCTCATGGAGCGATTCGCATTTGCCCTGGTGCTGAGTGACGCGGCCACTGCAGCCCCGGCCAGCGAGCGACGCACCAACGTGAGCTGAAACATTTTTCGCGGTTTTTTTTCTTTTCGATCTTTCGTTCTTTGCTTGCCTTTCTTTTTTTTTTTTCTTAATATGGCAGAAAAAAAAAAGGAATAGGTAGGATTGATCAGCACAGTCGTGGGAGTGAAAGGTGTGTGGGAGAAAGCTGGAGGTGTGTGCTTTCCGCGTGGTACTTTGTTGAAGCACAGATACAACTTTCTTTGTTAAAGTATAGAGAGCAGTTGCAGTAAATGTTTGCTTGTTCGTTTGTTTTAATCCTGGCAGACGATAAACGAGCAGGGATATGCGAAATTCTCGTGAATGGCCGTGTGTTGGCTCCGTTAAGGGGTGGCAGTACACTTTATCAAACTCCTCAGAGACTGAAGACAGAACCCCATGCACAAAAGATAGAGAGAGATGACGTCGTGTGTGTGAGCATATAGAGAAAGAAGAAGAAGAGAAGAAAAGAAAAGAAAAGGGGATTCGAGAAGCAGCGAGGATGAAGCGCACTTGTCAGAGAAGAGCCTGGTGAGGGCAAATGTCAGCTATATCAATGATGATGCACATAAACATACACACACACACACACACACGCAAACGTGTAGGGTGTGCAAACAAAGACCTGTGAATGTTTCTTCTAGCGCTGCAGATAAACACGCTAGAGGCTTCCCGAGCGGAGCACAAAAATGGATTGCGCGTTGCGGCTGGGGTTGGCTTTTATCTATTGTTTCGCTTTTTGTTGTTGCTTTGCATTCTTGTCGATAAACGTCTTAAGAAGACCCCAGACCGCACGACAGAACAGAAAACGGAAGTGACGCAATGAAAAAGGAAAAAACAAAAGGAGAAAGAGACCATATGGTTAAAGGGTGAAAAATGAGACAACGCAGGCAGGCAGCAGCACACACCAACAACGACATCAGCAACTATCCATTCCATCCTCACGCCGTCACGCCGTGTATAACTTCTAAAACAACGGAGAGAGGATGAAGACGGAGAGAGAGAAAGGAGAAACCCAGAAAAAGGAAACAAGATAGGAAAAAAAAGGACGCTAAATATAACAGCACCCCGTTAGCTGCACAACGATTATCTTCTTTTGTCTGTTTGCTTGCTTGTCGCTTTCTTTCTGTCTTCCCCTTCACACCTCACCACGCAGATTGCGTGTGGATAACGAGAAAGATCGAAAACAAGACGAGAAGTGGAGAGATATAGAGCGGAGACAAAGTTTTGAAATTTCCATGGAATACTCTGACCTTTGTTCTCTCTCTCCCTCTCCAGAGCTTAAGCAGTTCCCTGCCTCATACACACACAAACACACACACGCACACACCGTCGCAGATTGTGTCCTTACTCTTCCTTGTTTGTCTGCTGCCACTTAGGTCTACGACAACAGCTGTAAATAAAGAGAAGAGATATGAAACAAAAAATATAAAAGAATCTACAATATTTGTCATTTAAAAGAGGGGGGATTGTGCAGTGAGGCGCCTTCAAGCAGCCCGGCATCACGCGCACACACACACACACACACACACACATATAAAGACACACAGACACATAGACACGTAGGTGAAAGCCGTTAGAGAAAATGAGCTCGACCAGAAGGAGCGTGTTGTGAGGCAAAAAAAAAAGAAAGGGAAAGTGAAAAGCTGTGCTACCACCACACATTAAAAAAAAAAAAAATGCACTTACACTTTTTGACAGCGCCTGAAAACAGAAAGAGGCGAAAGATGACTAGCACCCAATGCGGTGAGCTTCGCAGCCCCAAACACCCAACACGGACGCCATGCGACCGCTAATGTTCCGAAACGCCGCTGTGTGCTTCATCAATATATCCCAGTGCCGATATACGGGCCGCGATGGGATGTATTTCTATTGCTCCTCTCATCATTGTGGCGTGTGTGTGTGTGTGTGTGTGTGTGTGTTTGTGCGTCTATGTGCCGCTGCGAGCACCGCACCAACGTGAAGGAAGGTGCAGCGCTGCAGAGCAGCAACAAAAAAGAGTAAAAGGATAGGACGGAAAGAAAAGAAAAAACGAGCACTCCTCGTTGGGTTGATGAGCAAGGGCAATGGCAATCGCGTGAGGAGAATGGGAAACAAAAGATATATATATTATGTGTTATGTCCTCTGTTTCACATATTTCAGTGTTGTCCAATTTGCGCCACTACATCAACGGTGACTCGATTCGTGTTTTTCTTTGAAATAAAATGAGAGAAAAAAGATGCTTGAAAGAGGCACATACACCCTATCCTGTGTGGCTGTGCGCAGGCCCTCAACACCACACATCTTCTTGTGAGCGTGTGGGTTTGAATGAGTGCTTTGCCGGGCGCACTTTGGAAGAAGAAAACAATAAAAGGTAGAGGGAGAAGAATAGCAAGCAAGGACCGAGTCATATGATGCCGTCGAGTTGCTATGCTGTGGTTGTTGTAATATGTTATTATTAGCTGTTGGTGTTGTTTTTTTTTTTTTTTTTTTTTTGTGTGTGTGTGTGTCGCGTGTATGTGCACAACAATTTGTGGGCTTTGCAAATCTCTACTGATACGCACAACCGAGACCGCAGAGACCAGCGCACAGGAGACAAACTTGACAAAGTCCTGTGAGAGTGATGCGAAGAGAATGTAAATGGCGAAAAAAAGAAAAAAAAGCCCTACAGAAAATAAAAAGGAAACTCAATTAGCGAATGAGCTAAGAGGAACCATCGACAGCCAACGACTCACCTCGCGCTATAAAAGGAAAAAAAAAAGATTTAAAGATCGGTGAAGTAGAAAAGGCGACGGGACTCGCACGCTGCAGTAGGTGGATGTAAACGAAAAGGAAAAATAGAAAGGCAAGAGCAACAAAACAAGAAAGCAAACTACACGCGAAACAACACGACGGCACGAGTAAAGAAATCGTAACAATAACAAGGACAATAGTGTGTTTTGGGGGTGCATTGTTGTGAAATGATAAAAACTGCAGCGACACTAGTTCGTGCTGCAGTCCTTTTTTTTCCGCTCTATTTTCAATTGCTATCTCCCTCTCTCTCCCTCTCACGCTGCCTCACTTTCTCAAGCAAAGAGTGTCACAGCTGATCAGTTGAGGCGGAGTAGATGTACTCCACCATGGCCTTGTTGTAGGCGCTAAGCAGGTGGTCATGCAGCCTCACCCGCATATCTGTGCGGTCGGCCAGCAGTGCGATGGCCGTGGCTGTGTCATCCGTGCAGAGGTACTTCCCCCGCGCGTGCCATAGAAAATGAAAACAGCCGCACGGGTCCATCGTCTGACGCTCGCGGTGCTCGGCCGTCGCGAAGCGCTGGAAGTCCACGTCGTGCAGCGTCACCGCCGTCGTCTCGTCCACCAGGCGAACGAGATTGTTGTCGAAGGGCTCACGGCTGGTGCGAAAGATATCTCCCGTGCGATCGTCCGTGGCGGAGAACGACATGTCTGCCTCTGCGCTCTTCGCCTTCTTGTCCTTTGTATCTTGAGCGTTGGTGCCGCGCATCCTCCGGGCAAGCCCGCCCAGCGAGAAGCCCTCTTTTTCCTTAGCAGCACGCAGCTGTGGTGCGTGGGCCCCCTGCGGCTCCTCCTGCCTCCCCACCCACATCACCACCGCGTCCCGCACCTCGGCAGCGGAGGCCATGCCCGAGCCGTGGCCAGCGATGGATGCCGTGCCACTCGTGTTGCCAGACTCCAGCAAAGACTCCACGTAGCTCACCCGCGGAACCATGTCACTCGCATGCACGAAGTGTTGAAAGCACTTGTGCAGGCCATGCTGGGAGAGCACATCGGTGAGCGTGCGACCCGCCACGAGGGGCGCGCCGAAGGTGACGCACATGAGTCGATCTCGCAGGTCCGCCGTACTTTCCAAGAGCAGCGTCGACGCCAGCCAGGTCGCCACTGCGCCGCCGATACCGTGGCCACACAGCACCACGTCCAGGCCCTCCTTCGCCAGCTTGTCCACGACATCTGACAGGCGACGCAGAGTGTCATTCTCTGCGATGTACGCCAGCACGCCGTCCCGCACACTCAACGTCGCGACGTGCTCAGTCAGCCCCTTGCTCTGCGCCTCCTTGGCCGTTGCGACCACCTTGGCCACGGAGTTGCTCTGCCGCATCCCCGGACTGGTCCAGGCCTCCCGTGTGGCCATGCGCGTGCTCAACACCTGATGGATCGACGACCGGTTGCTGGCCCCTGAATGAAAAGCAATGAAGCGCACGTGGCCGGGTGCGTCCAAGATAGTGAAGCTCTCCGTGATCTGCACAGGCCGCAGCAGCTTTGTGTAGGCCGGCAGCTCCGTCATGGCGAGGGAGATGTGCGGCATGGCCGAGGACTCAGCCGCGACGGCGCAGGCGGCCAGAGCGAGCAGCACCTTTCTCGCTGCCCAGCTGTTGCCCTGGAGACTGGCGAAGAGGTAGCCCTCTCCGTCGTGGGGCAGCGCCACATCGAATACGTTGTCCTCCTCGGCGGTGGTGCGGGCGGCGGCCGCGTCATCGTACGCCGCCTTGACGGCGTCCTCAATGGCTGTGGCGGAGACAACAGTCGTTCGGCTGCTCGAGGGGGCGGCCCCATCCGTTTGATCCGCCACGTCGACGTGACGCAGGCGGTGGACGGCCAACGTAACCGTGGGCACTTTGCACTGGTGACACACGTGGTCGTACGACACCGGCACAGCGCAGGCTGGGTTGATGCAGCGCCGAGGAGCCGCCATCTCGCAGCCGAGAGCGTACAGGCCCCAACGAAGCCGATGGGCGTCCAGCGGGCTGTCGACGAGGTGCGCTGCGGCGCTGGCGTCGGTTGTGTCGCCGACGTCGCGCGCCGCATCCTCCTTCGCCCCGATGGTGTGGTAGGTGCTGTAGCCCAGCTGTGTGAGGTAGACCAGCGAGTGCGGCACGGCACACCCCTGGCACGTACGCGACGCCTCGCCGTGCAGAAAGTCATTCACGCGTGTGAAGGCGGAGCACTTTGGGCAGGTGGCCCGCCAACACCGCCGACAGTGCTTGCGGCTTGACAGCGTCATCAAGAAGCGTCGGCAGCAGTGGCAGTGCTGGCAGTTACACGCAATCTTCACGGAGCCGCACGTGTGGCAGCGCCCGTCGACGCCACCGACGTAGGAGGAGCCGAACTTTAACGTGCCTTCCTTCTTGCTCTCCTCCGCCTCCTCACTGCCCTGGTGGGAGGAGGAGCCCTGCGGCTGATTCGACGCGGAAGTGCCGCGGTCGTTGCCATTCTTGATGTGAGCAGCGGTGATGGAGCTGTCCCCTCCCTCTTCCGAGGCGTGCTGGGACGGTGCCACGTCGTCCTGCTGCGGCTGCGATGGCGACTGCGACTGCGCTTGTGGACGGGGCGTTTGCTCGGTGGCGGTGGCCGACGCCTGCTGTTCCTCCTCCTCCGCCTTCCTCTTCTCCTTCTTCTTCTCTTTGTCCTTGCCGCTGCCGAAGAAGCTTACCATGTTGTCTGAGAGGATATCTAAACTTTCGATCTTTGTCACAGCTTGGCACGAGTTGGGACGTTGCTGTTGTTGTTGTTTTTGATCCTTTGCTTGATTTGTATAATATTATGTCTGTCTGTGTGTTTGTGTGCGTATTTTGTGTGTGTACGGAGGCGTGTAGAAATGTATTTGCTGGTACCTTCAACAAGAGCGGAAGAAGAGAGAGATGGGAGCTGGAACGCGCTTGACTCCTCTTCCTTTTTCTTATCTTGTTTTTCGTTTTGCCTTGAGCAGCTGTTTGCTTTGTCTACTATATATATATATATGAAATAAAGAGAGGGTAAAATCGCTGAATAAAAATGAAAATGAAAATATGAGAGAAGAGAAAAACAGCGCAAACAATTAAAAAGGAGAATAGCAAGAAATCCGCTCGCACGGATATTGGCACTCGAATAGAAAAAAATATTAAGAAAAGAAAATATTTCAGGGGAGAAAACAAATAAAATAACCGGCGGGTGGGATAAAACACTGAAAGCGGTTGACAATTCTTTCCTTTTTTTATTTCTTTCTTTCGTCTCTTCCTATTTCTTCTTTTTTTGTTTCTATTTTGTGTTTGTTTGTTTTTTTTTCTGAAGCGAAGTAAAGCTTCAAGTTGTCAACAATGATAATAGTAGGAGTGAGAAGAAAGACAGGAAAGAAACGAGGAAAACAATAGGTGAGAAAGATGCGATGACGGCACGAATACAATTTAAAAAAAAAAAATTGGGGAAGAAGAAAGAAAAACTCGCAAATATCTGTAATTCTTTTTTTTTCTACACACAACAAAAAGGAGAGAGAGAGAGAGAGATACGTCAAGGGGGGAGATAGTCTACAAGAAAGAGCTTTCAACGCGTGTGCATGTGTGAGTGTGCTTCACCTTTTTTATTGTTCCCTTTGTATGCCAATGACACCCGAGAGGTGTAAAAATAGAGAAAGAGCTACAGATTCACTCAGTGGTATTTGCTGGCGCGACACGGAGAAACAACAAGAGCACGCAGCAAGTTGTCATCTCATTCGCTTCTGTTACTCTGAATAGTACTACTATATTTGTTTCTTTTTCTTTCTCCTTTTCTTTTGCTCACGATGCGCCATCGGTAGGATTTTATTTTGTCTTCGTTGAATTAAAACGTAGGTGATAAGCAAGTGCATCTATTGCCTCCATCTAGCACGTATTGAGGCAACTTTCATTTTTGTAATTATGCACTCGTCCCGCCGTTGTGGGTGGAGTTTAACAGCGTGCAAAAGCAACGAAGAAAATTTTTAAAGCAAACGCAAAGCAAGGAGCCGCGGCTCGCAAAGGAACACAAGGCAACACGTTTTAAGTGTGTTTGCGCGAGTGGGCGACGGATATGGCGGGTCCATGAAGAACAAGCACGCATAAACGTGAGAGTACAGTGACAGGACGAAGCACAGTGAAGAAATAATATATATATGCAAGCAGAGAGCAAAAAGAGAAATAAGAAATTGTGCAGCAGAACACGCAGCTGCCGCGATGTTCATGTGCATGCAAAGTTTGATACTGTAGGAGGCAGACATCCTTTAAGAACGATTCAGCTTAACAAAGAAGATGGTTTGAAATTATCCTTAAAGCCTGTGGCAGCAAGTTGCTGAGACGTCGTCGCCACCTCCTAATAATAATACTACCAAGACCCTTCCTGCACGTCAGTCTTGTGCGTCACAGCACAGACAATGATGTTTGCCTTTCCATCACTCATTCACATACACAGGCAAACGCAAACCCATGTGTACCTCAATCAAGATTGCGGTAGAGGTGGATCATCAACCCTCGGTTGTAGGCAGACACCCTGTGATCCAGTAGCGCCGCCCCCTCGCCGCAGCCGTGCTTCAAAATACCAAATGCGGTCTCCGAGTCCGCTGTGGAGACATAGCCGTAGGAGCCGTACTGCACAAAGTGATAACGGCCGAAGCAGGTGAAGCGGCGATGCACGCGCCGGGAAGGAATAAGCACGTCCGCCGCGACCTCCGGGGGCGGCGGCGGCAGCGAGGCTGGGGGAGGTGAGCCGCCGTTCTGCCGTGCGCGGTCCCCTTCGCCATTGCCGTCACCGTCCTGGCGCTGCTGCTGCTGCTGCCGCGGCCGTTGCATGTCGACACCTTCATTGGAGACGTTCGTGCGTTGGCGACGTCGGCTGAAGCGAGTCAACGCTGCCTCGACGTCGGCATCGCGCCGCATAGCAGTGGCACTGGTGGAGGAGGCCGCGTATTGATGCGTCACGGTGGGTGGCAGCAGCCCCGGAGCGTCATCGCTGCTGTCCTCCTCGGCTCGGTCGTCATCGACATCGTCCTCCTCCAGCAGGTCACCGCTGGTGCGGATGGCGGCGTCCATGTAGGCGGCAAGCCGCGCCTCCTCCTCCTCCTCCGCCTCGCTCCTGGCCAGGGACGCATCATCCGACTCCCTTGCGTTGCCGTCACGGCGGTCTGCTTCAGCGATGAGAATGCCTTCGCTCACGCCACCTGTCATGCCCAGCGTACGTGCAGCCGTCTTGCGGACGGCCTTCGACAACAGCGCACGCACCCCATGGCCCCTCTGCGCGGGCGATCCATCGTTGCGACTCGGTGAGGATTCAACAGAAGCAGCAGCAGCAGGTGCAGCAGGCGACGGAGAGCGCGGTGTGTACGTCCGCTCCGGTGTTGAGCTGGCGTGCTGCCTTGACGCCTCGCCCTGAAGGTCGCTGCCCTCCCTTCCGTCCTCTCTCGCTCGACGCCCTCGCCACCAGTTCTGCGCTGACGTGAAGATCGATGTAAGAGAGCGGGTGAGGCGGTCCTGCGCATCCCACGCCAGCTCATCGGTGCAGGAAAGCCGCGGCACGACATCGCTGCGGTAGACGATGTTGTGAAAGAGGTGCGTCCACCCGCAGCTCTGCACGTGGTCTGCGAGTTCGTAGTTGCCCAGCACCGGAGCGCCAAAGGCCACACACATCAGCCGAGGCTCTGCCAGCGGGCCTGAGGGGGCGAGCAGCGCACCAGCCTTGTGGAGTAGCTGTAGCGTGAGATACTGTGCGATGGCGCCACCGAGGGAGTGGCCGCACAGCACCAGCGTGTAGCCCCCGCTGCGCACATCCTCAATCAGCTCCTCCAGCGGCAGGCCGACCTCCCGCGCCTCCTGCGCAAAGCCGCCATGCACCTGATACGACCACGTCCTGCGCACGCCCCCGCAGAGGGCGACGGGTGGCGACGACGGTGTGGGTCCGGCCCGCACACCCTCATGCAGCGGCGTCCACACCGACTCCCGCACACGCGAGAAACTCACGTCCACCCACCTCGTGCGCCAGTTGTGCGTGCCCGGAAAAGCAATATACTTCACCCTGCCAGGGGCCTCCAACACCGTGTACCGCTCGCGCGACGCCGTTACCTGCAGCACACGCGCGTACGGCACGTCTGACATGCCCAAGGTGATGTTTGGCGCACTCGCGTACTCGTAGGCCACCGCGGCAGCCACGTTCGCCAGTAGAATCTTCCGCGCCGCACTCGCCGTCGTCACGGTGCGAAACGCGGTGATTTCTTCGTAGTGGTGGAAGAGGTTGCGGAAGATCTGCTCCACATGGGCCGTCGTCATCCCATTCACCTCCATCGAGCGCAGAGAGAGCTGCTGCATATCCAGCACGCTGACCGCATCCTTCGCGGCAATCCCCAGCCCATCTGCCCGCACCACCCGGGAGGCGTGCGGTTGTGTCTGCACTGTCGGCATCCCGCATGTGTAGCACACCAGCTTACGGGTGAAGGTGCGGCAGGAAGGCGTGATGCACTCCCGAGGCATCTCCCCTGCCACGCGCAACGCATAGAGCCCCCACAAAAGCCCTGCCTCGTCTCTCTTTGATATGCTGGCCAACGCCCAGGGCACGGAGCAGCGATCACACACGGCCATGGGTCGCCCGAGCATGTGCACGTAGTGCTGGTAGCCCCAGCAGCTTGAGCACACCGCGTGCCAGCACCGGCGGCAGTGGTGGCGGTTCTTGAGAAAGGAACTGGAGCACACCGCGCAGCTTCGGCACGTGCATTCCTCCTTGAGGTGCAGACAGGTGGTGCACACACGACGCGACTCCAATGGGGGAGGCCGCACCACCGTCGGCGACCATGCCGCTCGCGATGCCGAGGACGCAGACACAGGCGCATCTCGCTGAGGTTGCTGATGGCCCCTCTCTGCTGCTACGTCAGACCACTGAGGCTGAGTGTGGGTGTAAATGCAGTCCCGCATGACCGCAAACTGCTCCCACTGCGGCTGCGGGACGTGCACACAACGCGGTCGTCGCCCCTCGTCCATCGATGAGCTTGTTGCGCGTTCGCAATATATATATTAGGGACACTGTTTTTTTGTTGTTGTTTTTTGGTTGATATAGCACTGAGGTAATGCTTTCTGACCGTGAATGGTTTATGCGAATGAAGAATGAAATGAACGGCTTTTTTTTGTCTGCTGATGCTTACTTCGGCTGCACGAGTTTACAGAAGCAAATATACATATATATGTTAGGCTTCTAATGTCAAGAATGAAATGTATTATAAATTTGAGTTTTATTGTTAGCTGTTGGTGCGAGAAGAGATACGACGTATGCGCAGGGTTGCCTCGGCTCTACGGCTCTTTGCGAATATGGGCTGACAAGTAAGAAGGCGATAGAGAGCGGACGCAATGAATACCATAGTGTGAGTAGACCAATAAAAAGAGATGGAGAGAGAGCCAGAAGATGAGGCCTTGAACACTACGTGGCCTCGATAAAGCCCTGCGGGACGATAGCAGAGCAGTATGTATACACCTAAATGCACCGGCAGTGCGCGCCATCACTCGAGAATACACACTTGCTCTAAAGTGACGCGCACGAAGCTCAAATTCTGAAACTTTGTCCAATCTTTTCTGTTTTGTTTCTTTCTCTGATTCACCAAAGTTCAATAATACCGCTCAGCTGTCCAACTGATGTTGCCATTGGCTTTCCCGTTCATTAGGGGAAGCCTGGAGACCAGCTGAGGTAGAGAGAGAGAGCGCGCCAAAGAGAGCAAATCCAACAGAGCTCCGTTCAACAAAAACGCACACATAGGATACGACGGAGTAAAGAAGGAAGCAAGGGGGGAGGGGAAAGTGAGAAGGTAAACAATTACCTGCCAGACATTCCTTTTCATCAATATCGCACGGCCATAGAAGTATATATTGCTTTTGCAGAAGGAGAAAGAAAGAAAAACATCAGTGCACGCGCACTTGAGGAGAACACACACATGTATATTGTTTCCCCAAAGAGGGAAACGCCACGTCGCGAACTGCAGCTGGCATGTTCTTGCCCCATGCAGCCATATCAACCCGAGGGGGGGAACAGACCTAACAAGCACTGAGCTGGAAGAGTAGACGAGAAAATACATAAGGTTTCTTACTTGCTCAGCAGACACACCACAATCAACAAGTAAAAAGGGGGGCGAGCAAAAGCAATGCCGTTTTACAACACACAACGCACATTCGTCGCAATAGTTCACACATCACGGTGGCTGTAGCCGTTGTCGGTCCGCCGAGAAGAAAGAAGCCCGGAGGCGTACCACAAGCACCACCTCCCATTCAGGTCTCTCCTATTTTTTTTTTGTGTGTGTGTTTAATGCACCTCTACCCGCTATCGAGCGGAAGTGCGAAGAACACCGCCACTCTTAGCAGCAGTCGCTCTCGCGCTGTCGCGGTGCCGCACTCTCCGGCTGCCCCACGACGCCGCCCTCCCGCACGTTCACCGTGCTATTCGTCTCGACCAGCTTGTGGGCCACGGCCTGGAAGGCCTCCTGCACCCCCTCGCCACTACGCGCGCTCGTTTCAACGTAGAGCGCGTTCATCTCCGCCGCCCCTTGCTGCGCGTCCGCGAGCGTCACCTGCCGCTCCCCTTCTAGATCTTTCTTGTTGCCCACTAACATAACGATGGTCTCCGGCGAGTTCACGTGCAGCTCACGCACCCAGAACTTCGCCTTCTCGAAGGTGTCCGCGACAGTGATCTCGAAGACAACCATCGCCGCGGCAGCCCCGCGGTAGTACATGGAGGCGAGGCTCTTGAAGCGCTCCTGCCCTGCCGTGTCCCATATGTCGAAGTACACGGCTGTGCTCTCATCGACGTTGCACGTGTAGCGGAAGAAGGAGGCGCCGACAGTGCTGTTGATGTTCTCGCTGAAGGCGTTTCGCATGAGACGCTGCACCACCGAAGACTTGCCCACACCGCTCTCGCCCAGCAGCACGAGTTTGTACTTCTTCGCCGAAGAAGCCGGAGTGGAGCGGCTGATAGAGGACATGCTGCGTGGGTGCGGGTGCTTGCGTGCGTTGGAAAAAGACGAGCTGAAGAGAGTCGTGTCGATGGTGTATAGCAACCAGGGAAAAAAAAGAGAAAAGCAAAAAATGTGGCGGACAGAAGCAAAGAAACGAAAAAGAATTTATAGAGGACTTACGCAGACAGCAGACGGTGAGATGCAACGGGCGGTTTTAGAAGGGGGAAAAAAAAGCAGAAAACGAAAACAGCAGACCGAGGCTGATAATGGAGAAAAGCAACCCCGCAGAAGACGAAACGAATGTTTCGTTGTTGTTGTTGTTTTTTCCTTTTTTTCCGTCTGCTACACTTAATTTCCCAAAACTGTGTGTATACTACTGGAAGAAAGTGAAAGTTCAACGGCACAGCAGTGAGCAACGGAATTGTAAACCTATAGGGGTGCGGCTACGCAGTCAAGGTGTGAAGCGCAGGCTTGGATCAACTAAAAAAAAATGCAGCAGAGGCAAAAGTGCCGCTTCCGTTGTACAAAGGAAAGGTAGAAGGACAAAACAAGACTGTGCTTGCGTTCGCTTGTGATGTTCTATATATATATATATATATATATATGACGGGCAATTAGACAAGAAAATGAAAGCCTCTCTTTCCCTGACTCTACCGCTGAAATATAACGAGAGAGAGAGAGAGACACTACGGTGGCGGAATGCGGCCAGAAAAAAAAAACGGCGTTGATGAGCTATAAAAGTAGCTGCAAAGGACGCGACAACACCTCAATGGGTAGGGAGGCAGGGAGGGGAGAAGAAGTGAAATTGCACTGCCACATCCACCGCAATGAACCACAAATTGCGCATCAAGGGAGAGGTGTGGACCGGAGCTTCGCATCGCTCTTTTCATCTCTTTTTTTTTTTTTTTCTTCCTTCATCAGACCCACTACACAAGGCATTCACAAACCAAAAGGACTAGCTGCGGCAACGGCAGCGGAAATTTAAAAAAAGAATACGCCACCGAAGCAGCTGGAGGGTGCACACATGGCACGCAAAAGACCCGTCGTCAACGGACCCTGAATTTCAAAACCTCCCCACCATGCAATCCCTCTACTTTTTGGCTGGAATTGTTTCTGGTGAAACGCACTTTCAGCAGCAAAACACCTACTCTTTTTTTTTTTAAGGGGATTTGTTTCTTTGTTTGTTTTTGTTTTTTTGTTTTTTGGCATTGACGAGGCACGTAAACTGAGTTGACTGTAAAGGCAATAATAGCAGATTGAGTTATGTATACAAGAACAAAAAAAAGGAAGACTAAAGCAGCGGCAGCGCATTGCATCTGGATGTCTCCGCTTCGTGGCGTCCGTCTCGGCACCAATCATGTCACCTGAGATGAATGCTACAAGAGGATTGTGGAGGTAAGTGTCAGGCGACGGCAGCACAATGGACTCATAGGAGAAGCGACCACCACCACCACCACCTTCATTCCTGCTGTTAAACAGCGTTGTCCGCCTAAGGCGAAGGACGCAGCGCGGCGAGCATCTGCGAGCGTGGGGTGAGCAGGTCGTTGCTGTTGAAACCCATTGCTGCACTGGCTGTTGAGGTTGAGGTGCGTGCGTGGGCGGCGTTGTGCAAAGATGCTGTTCTGTCGAAGGGGAGGTTGAGTGGTGGGAAAGAGCCTGTCTCTCGCCAATCAGCACCGTCGCCGACACTTGCCCGTCTGCGCTTCGCAATGTGTGAGCTCGACGACCAGCCCAGCGCGTTTAGTGGTGCGGGTGACGGGGGCTGTCGTTCTGACGTGAGAAAAGGTGGGCCGTCCATTGCATGTCCGTGGCTGCTGCGCGGCGCACTTTCTCTTGCAGATGCACCTGCTGATGTAGAGATAGATCGAGTGGAGGCGTGTGCGTGGTGGTGGAGGTGCTCTCGGAGGCTGCTATGCCGATGCCCGTGTGAAGGGGACACCGACATCGACAACGACCTGGAGAGATGAGCGGGCGATGATGGCAGTGGCTTGGGTGGGGTGCCAACACGAGACAGCTGCTCACGCAAGCGACGACACTCACTCTCCAGCGCACGCATCTTCTGTGTATCCGCAACGTGTGCCGCGTGCTCCTCATCGCGCTGGCGGCGAAGGGATTGAAACCGGCCATGCAGCATCTCCAGGGCTTGACGCATACGCCGGCTGATCTGCTGATGGTGGCGCAGCTGTGTATTCACCACACGCGAGGACTGCTCGAGGGCGGCGGTGCCGGTCTGGAGGAGAGGTTGCACTTCTGGTTGGTCTAAGCACATCATTCGGCACGGCCGCCGACACAGCGGACAGGGCGCCGCGGTGGGCAAGCGGGAGAGGCATCGAGAGCAAAGAAAATGGGAGCAGGAGGTGACGCTGCCTCGACGGTCACAATCGCTCAGACAGAGGCCGCAGATGGGCTGAAACGACATGTCTGTTGCACATGGAAACAAATAGAGGGGAGAGACCAGGAAGAGAAAGAGAGAGCGAAATTATAAACGAAAAGAACAAAAATGGGGGCATACGAGAAGTTCAAAAAGATGCGGAGTGTTCTTGTAATTAGTTTTGCTTAATTCTCTGTCTCTGAGTTCTTCTCCTTTAGTTATTTTTCAGTGCACACGATGACGCTCTTCCGATTCCTGGTGAAGGCGTCGAGGTGGAAATTAGAAGTGTAGCTCGTATGCGCATTTCTTTCAGCTGTATTTTTCACACGCGGGTGGCTTAGGAGGTCGAGGCGCAGAAGCCATCCAAGCTACACGGACTAGCCCAGTAGCCCTCACTATATCTCACATCTACCAGAAGTACGCCATCAACGGTGTCTTCCACTTTCAGATAGATATGAAAAAGCAATCGTGTATTACAGCAGTTTTTTTTTTTTGTGTGTGTGTGGTATTTCTACGCAGCGTAGCGTGTGCGCGTGGTGAATACAGTCGTACTGGTATCAGTAACGATGTAGAGAAAGTCGTAATGTACATAAGTGCCGCCATCATCCTCAAATTCGCGGCAACCTCAGGGCAAGGAGAGAGGTGCGGGAGAAAACAAGCCGAGCTGTGTCGCGACTCATTATTTCCCGTATAAACCCGAAAAGAAAAAAAAAGTCAACGCGAGGGTTACTAAAGAAAACGCGCGGCCGTTAGCTCGCCTTGATGGCCGCCTGCTGCCCACTGGGAGGTGCTCCCGTTGAAGCCTGCCGCTGCTGCTCTTGATGCTGCTGGATAATAGTTTGGAAGTCTTCTAGGCAGTCGCGAATGACGTGCAGCTGGTGCAGCACGTTGTTCTGCGGCGTCTCCACCTTGCCGCGTCCAGAGTACTCGCGTGTCCACGTCACGCACCGATCGTACAGGTTTGTTGTGGCCATGCTCACGTGACTGATCGTGCGCGTTGTGGTGCTCTTCTGCTTGATCTTGCGTTCCAGCTCGTCTTGCCTGGCTTTGATCGACTTCTGCAGCGACTCAAACGTCATCTGCAGTTCGTTGAGCCGATTCTGCAAGGCGATGTTCTCCGTGCTACGACGCTGACGGGCGAGATTTAGCGAGCTGCGAGTGCGCAGAAGATCCTCCTCCAGCTGCGTCTTGCGAGTCTGCAGCACTGTGGTGTTGTCCTTCAGCGTCATCCAGCGTTTTATAATGTCGCGTGGCTCCTGGTACTCGTCCCCATCGTTGCGTGACAGCACCTCCTCCATGAAGGCTTGATACTTCTCCACGCTCTCGTAGTGTGCCTTCATCTCATCCCGCTTGCTCTCCAACTCGTGCAGCCGCTTCGTGAGCTGCGCAATGTACTCCTCGCGCTCCTTGCGCTGCTTTTCCTCGATGGCTACCTTCTTCATCGCGCGACTGCGCTTAATCTCGTTCTCTTGAATGAACTTGTAGTATTGGACGAGGGTGTCTTGCAGCTCCGCACGGTCAGCCGCCAGCTGCGTCTCACTCTCCTTTACCTGTGCCATGCGTCGGTTGTACTCCTCCCTCTTCGCCTCCAGCTCGCGCTGCACCTCAAACTCCGCCCGCCGCAGCTTCGTGGCTGCGGTGATGCTGTCCAGCGTACTTGACATGTCTTCTTATAAATAGGGAAAGGGGACACTACCTCAGGACAAAATAAAAGAGAAATCGCAACGCAGCAGTCAAAATGGCCAGACAGTTATCAGTCGTTGTGTTGTCGTTGTTGTTGTTGTTGTTTCTGCGAGATGAGTTGGCAGCGGATGGTTGTAAAACCTCAATGCTTGGCAACCAGCTTGCTTGAGTCCACACACGCGGTATAAGAGACAATAGCGCACCATAGAGCACAAAAGGGAGGGGAAGAGAAGGACGAGGATAAGATAGGCGGAGATGCGATGCAGTGAGCTCGGCGTGCGACTTCAAAGAAAAACATTGACAGAGAGTGAGCTAGTTGGAAAAAATTAGAGTTTGACGCGATTGCTACAGCAGAGCCTAAGCCTAATCTCTTGCGTGGCAAACGGCCCTCTCGAAGCGCACACCTTGCCTCGATGGCGATGGTGTGAAGCCCAGCTGAAGGCACAAAGAAAGTTATGTCATTTTATTTTTATGTTTCTTTTAGCCAATTCATCTTGAACATAAAGCGGCTTCGTCCTTTTTCTCTCCCTCTCTCCGACTAGCACAGATAAGAGTGGCTCTGAGTAACCCGTTTCTATGGTCATCACCACTACCAATAAACGTTCACGTCTCTTGTTTTTCTCTGCCTCTGTACTTATTAGTCTGTGGAAGTATATATTTTTTCTGTTACACACATACACGCAGATACACGCTTTGGTCACCTCTGAGTCTCCCACAGTCAGAGTAGCACAAGCACTTGCTTGTTGTTCGCTGGGGATGCACAAAAGCAAAAACGTGTTCAAGGTGGAGCTCTGAGGCAAGCATTAGCTTAAGTACACAAATTGGTAACACCACAAAAAGGAAGAAAAGTCAGCAACAAGCGAATGTAGCATTCATCAGACGATCCTTCGGGCATGCCGCTCATCCCAACCTCAATCTATCCCCGTTCCACCCACAACATCCACGCACACACACATAAAAAAAAAAGGGAGATGATACTATTTCACTCGTGCAAACGATGAGAGAGCCTCCCCAACACGCTCAGTCAGGTTTTTAAAAAATATTCAGCCTCTTTTTTTCTTTTAGCGCGCGTCACAGAACATGCCCCCTCTCCCCTCACCTTTACGAATGGTAGGACGGGATCACGCTGATCGTGCCACTCTTCTCCAACGCGGCCATCAGCGACCCTGTGGTGCAGCCGCCAAAGTTAGCTAGCGCCACCGCCTCCATGGCCGCCACACCGACGGGCAGCAGCGTGACGCTTCCATCGTACTGACCGTAGCGGCACACAATGAGGTGGTTCGTCTCCGTCTGAATCCACAGTCGGCGCCGGCTGCACGTGAAATGCGTCACGCAGCCCCCGATGCCGCGGTAAAGCCCGGTGGAGATCATCGAGATCACCTCCACCCCGATAAATGGGTGGATGCGGGCGAGTAGGACGCCCTCCAGACCCTTTGTCGAGAGAAAGAAAAGCGAGGGCCCAAGGCCGGAGGCACGCGCCATGCAGTGCACCGGGGCTGGAGTCGGCACGACACTCACCTGCGGCACCGCCACCACGGACGACGTCGAGGACGACGCAGAGCACCGGATCAGCGCCAGCGACGGGTGCTCGCACACCGCGCAGATCATATACAAATCGTCGTCGGCAAACAAAACCTCGCGGAGGCCGCCATCTACGGACGGCATCACGACAGCGGCGCAGGACAGCGGCGAGAAGGGCGGCTGCCGCAAATTGAGCAGATGCAGCCGAGTGTCTGTGGCACTTGCACACGCCAGCATGCTGCCGTCGCGGTTCGAGAAGGCCGCAGAGGTCACCGTGAAGCCGTGCCGCGTGCGGTAGAACAACGCGCGTGCGGTCGACTCCAGACTCAACGACGCGCCACGTACGTTTCCAGGGCCCGCCGCAGCATCGGCCACGGCCGCCGTTGACAGGCTCCACAGGAGCACGCCGCCACGGCAACCCACCGCCAGCACATCCGTCGCGTACGGCTTCCACTGAAGCCAGTTCACCTCCTTCTGAAAGGCATGCGACAGCACGCACAACACCTTCTCCTCGGCCACGTTGTACAGCACCACACGCGCCGAGCCGTCCGAGGCCCCTTCGTCGATGGCCACCGCCAGCCACAGGTACAACGGGTGGAAGCTGAGCGCCGTTACGCGCTCCGGTCCACCGGCGCACGACTGCCGAGCCTCAATAAGACGCGATGCGTCTGGCAACGCGGTGGCGCACATCACGCGAATGCTCGGAAAGACGCTGGCCGCCGCCCTCGCCGCACAGTGGAGGAGGTGCGGCAACACGTGTGGGGCGGCAGACAGCATGTCCTGCACGGCGTACACGACGCCACCAGGGCCGCGACGGCGGTGCGGACGTCGCCTGGACGAACTCGCAGCCGTGCCAAACCACGCCAGTACCGTTGCGATCCACGACGACGTACGCGTGTCTCCCTTCCAGAGCGAGGACGAAGACGGGGACGTGCTGCTACTGCACCCTGAGGCGTTGTAGGCCGTGGTTGCCGTCCCCCATCCCACCACGCCCTCGTTGACGCACTGCAAGGGTTGGTACGTCGCGCCGCCCAGTGCGGCGTAGGCATCTGCGCTGCGGCTCCCGTAGAGTCGCCCCGCCCTCTCCCCCAGCACGCGAGCGTCGTCAATGAGGGCCTGCGGATCCTCCGGCAAAATCTCGCGCAGGGGTTCGAACATGCTTGGGTGCGCGACAGAGCGTCGACCTATCGAGGCAGAGAGGAGGAACGTGTGTGGCGTCTGCCTATGAGTCTGAAAACACCCTCAATGCGTGCCTTGCGATACGCCCAGGAAAAGCGGAAGCAGTGGGGGAAAACGCACCAAATTGGTGATGTTGATGTACTTTTGTGGGTGCCTTTACGTGTGTGTCTGTCTGTGTGTGTGTCGTTGTTGGGTGACCACAAACGATGCTTGTCTCTTCACGCAGGAGAGGCAGAACAATAGCAGAATATGGTGCCTACCGCGCTTTGATTGCAGTGAGAGCTCCACGTATGGTGTCCCTCCCCAATTAACCTTGCTGCGGTCTCTTGCTGTAGAGCTCAGGTCGCTATGACAAGCGAAAGTCGTGTGCGCAATTCTTGTCAGCCTGCTTTTTTTCAAATGGATCCCTCAATCCCTCTCAATTACAGGTCTCCTTGCTATCGTCTTGAATTGACAAACAGAAGCTCTGCCAAACAAAAAAGGTTTTTGTAGTTGCTGTATTTTTATTACTTTTTCAATCTATGACCCACCTCTGTGACGCAATACGCTTTGGTTATTGTCTGTTCTTCTTGCTGCTCAAGGCAAACGAAATTGTTACAGGACGCGAGCAAGCACAAACAATTACTCGCATACCACACGGGAATTCGTTCATCACATCAGAATGGAGGGAAAAAGAAAGAGAGAGAACTCAGAAAAGTTGTACTCCTGCGCATGTTCGCAGCTTCACCTCTAAGCGAGGAGAGAATAGAGGGGCGTTGCATGGCGCTGCATTCGACGCCAATCGAGGATACTCAAAGTAATGAAGCAGAAATACAAGAGAAAGGAAGAAGGCGCCAACCTTGGACCAAGCCCCTGCTTTGGTTCTCAACCAAGTGCTCAGCTGTCACAGCAGCTGCATTAAGAGACCGGAAGAGTGAAACAAGGGAGCTTTATCTGCACATAAGTGAACCTTTACGCTGATCTTGAGAAATGTATTAAGTTTTGTAAGGTAAGGACTTCGCTTTGCCTGAGCTTGGCTCATTGCAGCACCAGGGAAAAAGAGAGAAAATATATAGAGAGCTTTTGTGTTTGAAAGGGGAGAGCAGCCTTTCAACAAACAAAGCATCTCGACATGCTGAACCGCTCAGGACGCGATGTCCACCGCAACTGTTTGACGCAAGTTGAAGAAAAGTACCTTCAGGAAGGATGAGTGGGCTGACGCGGAGAGCAACACAGCGCAACTCGCAGATCTTCGTCCTCCCTCCGACAGCTGCGTTGCTCGCATGTTCGCCCACATAAAAAAAGACAAGCAGATAGCTGTAATGCAAACAGCAGAATATTACCTTGACTTACCGCCGCTCTTCTTTCCGCTAGAACCGGCCTTCGCTTTGGTGTTGCTGTTACCACCACCACCGCTCTTGCCCTTCCCACCGCGGCCAGCGCCGCCCTCCATCTCCAGCAACTCCGCCATCGCAGCCTCCCGCTCCTTTGCAGAGGCGCCATTCGACGCACCACCGCCGCCACCCTTCTTCCCGCTGCCCTTCTCACCACCGCGTGCGTTGTTGGCACCTGACGAGGCCGCACCGCCAGCCGCACCGCTGACACTGGCGGCTTCTCCAGGCACGGGCTTGTGGATGAGGTGCTTTGTGTCGTCCAGATAAGTACCCGGATTGGGCTGGTGGAAGTAATGACGTAAATCGTAGGCGTCTTCCTCATCCACGTAGTACTTCTCCTCCACGCCAGCGCAGCGGAACCCTAATGTGTCTTGATACAGATGCAGGGCAGCATCATTCGTCTTACGGACTTGCAACGAGCAGTAGTGGGCACCGTACTCGCTATCCATCTCCTTCATCGTCGCGCGCATCACACGAGAGGCAATGCCCAGCTTGCGGTGCGACCGCAGCACAGCCAGCGACGTGATGTGCCCGTGCTTCTTCT